>SZWC01024556.1:15123-27409 GCA_023375785.1 Penium margaritaceum | reverse complement strand
TGTGCGTGTGTGCGTGTGTGCGTGCGTGCGTGCGTGCGTACGTGCGTGTATGCGTGCCTGCGTGCGTGCGTGCCTCCATGCGTGCGTACCTGCGTGCGTGCGTGCATGCTTGCGTGTGTGCGTGTGAGCGTGGGTGTGTGCGTGCGAATGTGCATGCACGCATGCGTGCGTGCAGGTGTGCGTGTGTGCATGCGTGCGTGGGTGCATGTGTGCATGCGTGCATGTGTGTGTGCGTGCATGCGTTCATACGTGCATGGGTGCGTGTGTGCGTGCGTGCATGTGTGAGTGTGTGCGTGCATGCGTGCGTGCGTTCGTGTGTGTGTGTATGCGTGCGTGCGTGGGTACGTGCGTGCGTGCGTGCGTGCATGCGTGCGTGCATGCGTGCATGCGTGCGTTTGTGCATGCGTGCGTGCGTGCGTGCGTGCGTGCATGCGTGTATGCGTGCGTGCGTGTGTGCCTGCGTGCCTGCGTGCGTGCGTGTGTGCATGTGTGTATGCGTGTGTGCGCGTGTGCCTGCGAACGTGCCTGCCAGCGTGCGTGCGTATGTGCGTGCATGCGTGCGTGTGTGCATGCGTGTGCGCATGCGTACGTGCTTGCGTACATGTGTGCTTGCATGCATGCGTGCATGCGTGCGTGCGTGCGTGCATGCAAGCATGCGTGTGTGCATGCGTGCATGCGTGCCTGCATGTTTGCATGCATGCGTGCCTGCGTGTCTGCGTGCCTGCGTGTCTGCGTGCGTGCGTGCATGTGTATGTGTGTGCGTGTGTGCGTGTATATGTGGACGTGTGTGTGTGCGTGTGTGCCTACTTGCGTGCGTGCATAGGTGCGTGCGTATGTGCGTGCGTTCGTGCGTGCGTGTGTGCGTGCTTGTGTGATTGCGTGCATGCATGCGTGTGTGCATGCGTGCGTGTGTGCGTGCGTGTATGCGTAGATGCATGCTTGTATGCGTGCGTGCGTGCTTATGTACATGCCTACATGCGTGCATGCGTGCGTGCGTGTGTGCCTACGTACGTCCATGGGTGCGTGCGTGCGTGCGTGCGTCCATACGTGCATGCATGCGTGCATGTGTGTGTGCGTGCGTGCATGCGTGCATGCGTGCTTGCGTGCATGCGTGCGTGCGTGCGTCCGTGGGTGCGTGCGTGCGTGCATGTGTGCGTGCGTACGTGTGTGCGTGCGTGCGTGCGTGTGTGCGCCCGTGTGTGCGTGCGTGCGTACGTGCATGCGTACGTGCGTGCATGCCTCTGTGCGTGCGTACCTGCCTGCGTGCGTGCGTGCATGCGTGCGTGTGTGGGTGTGTGCGTACGAGTGTATGTGCGTGCGTGCATGCGTGCCTGTCTACATGCCTGCGTGCGTGCGTACGTACGTGTGTGTGTGTGTGTGTGTATGTGTGTGTGTGTGTGTGTGTGTGTGCGTGCGTGCGTGCGTGCGTGCGTGCGTGCGTACGTGCGTGCGTGCGTGCGTGCGTGCATGCGTGCGTGCATGCGTGCGCGCGTGCCCGCGTGTGTGCATGCGTGCATGCATGCATGCGTACCTGCGTGTGTGCGTACATGCGTACGTGCATACGTGCGTGCGTGTGTGCATGCGTGCGTCCGTACGTGCGTGCGTGCGTGCGTGCGTGCATGCGTGCGTGTGTACCTGCCTGCGTGCGTGCGTACGTACGTGTGTGTGTGTGTGTGTGTATGTGTGTGCGTGTGTGCGTGTGTGCGTGTGTGCATGCGTGCGTGCCTGCGTGCGTGCGTGCGTGCATGCGTGTGTGCTTGCGTGCATGCATGCGTGCGTGCATGCGTGCGCGCGTGCACGCGTGTGTGCATGCGTGCATGCATGCATGCGTGCCTGCGTGTGTGCGTACATGCGTACGTGCATACGTGCGTGCGTGTGTGCATGCGTGCGTCCGTACGTGCGTGGGTGCGTGCGTGTGTGCGTGCATGCCTGTCTACGTGCAGGCGTGCATGCATGCGTTCATGCGTTTGTGCGTGCGTGTCTACGTGCCTGAGTGCGTACGTGTGTGTGTGCGTGTGTGCATGCATGCGTACATACCTACGTGTGTACATGCATGCGTGCGTGCGTGTGTGCGTGTGTGCGTGTGTGCATGCGTGCATGCAAGCGTGCGTGCATGCGTGCGTGAATGCGTGCGTGCGTACGTGCGCGCGTGCGCGCGTGCGTGCATGTGTGTGTGCGTGTGTGAACGCGTGCGTGCATGCGTGCGTACGTGCGTGCGTATGTACATGCCTTCATGCATGCATGCTTGCGTGCCTGCGTGTGTGCGTGCCTGCATGCGTGCGAGCGTGGATGCGTGCGTATCTGCGTGCGTGCGTGCGTGCGTACGTGCGTGTGTTTGTGCGTACTTGCGTACATGCATGTATGCGTGCGTGCATGCGTGCGTGTGTGCGTGCGGGCGTGCGTGCATGCATGTGTGCGTGCGTGCGTGTGTGCATGCATCCGTGCGTGCGTGGGTGCGTACGTATGTGCGTGCATGCCTGCGTACGTGCGCACGTGCGTGCATGCGTGCGTGCGTGCGTGCATGCGTGCGTGCCTGTGTGCTTGTGTGCGTGCATGCCTGCGTGCGTGCGTGCATGCGTGCGTGCATGCGTACATGCATGCTTGCGTGCGTGTGTGTGTGCGTGTGTGCGTGCATGTGTGCGTGGGTGCATGCGTGCGTGCATGCGTGTGTGCATGCGTGCATACATGGGTGTGTGCGTGTGTGCGTACATGCGTGCGTGCATGCGTGTGTGCGTGCGTGCATGAGTGCGTACGTACGTGCGTGCATGTGTGTCTGTGTGCATGCGTGCGTGCCTGTATGCGTGCATGCGTGCGTGTGTGCGTGCATGAGTGCGTGCATGCTTGTGTGTATGCGTGCATGCGTGCGTACATTCGTGCGTGCGTACGTGTGTTCGTGCGTGCGTGTGTGCAAGCATGGAAGCGTGCGTCCGTGCGTATGTGGGTGCGTGTATGCGTGCGTGCGTGCATGTATGTGTGCATGCGTGCGTGCGTGTGTGGGTGCGTGCGTATATGCATGCGTGCGTGCGTGTGTGCCTGCGTGCATGCGTGCATGCGTGCGTGCGTCCATGGGTGCGTGTGTGTGTGCGTGCGTACGTACGTGTGTACGTGCATGCGCGCGTGCATGCGTGTGTGCGTGCATGCGTGCGTGCATGCGTATGTGCATGCCTGCATGCATGCGTGCCTGCCTGCGTGCTTGCATGCGTACATGTGTGCGTGTTTGCGTGGGTGTGTACATGCGTGCGTACGTGCGTGCGTAGATGCCTGCGTGCGTGCATGCGTGCGTGCGTGCATGTGTAGGTGCGTGCGTGCGTGCGTGCACGTGTGTGTGCGTGCGTGCGTGCCTGCGTGCCTATGTGCATGCGTGCATGCGTGCATGTGTTCGTGTGTGCGTGCGTGTGTGTGTTTGCGTACGTGCGTGCGTGAGTGTGTATGTGCGTATGTGCGTGCGTGCATGCCTGCATACGTGTGCGCGCACGTGCGTGCGTGCATGCGTGCGTGCGTGTGTGCGTGCGTGTATGCCTGCATGCGTTCGTGCTTGCGTGCGTGCGTGTGTGTGTGCGTGCATATGTACGTGGGTGCGTGCGTGCGTGTATGCATGCATGCGTGCGTGCGTGCGTGTGTGTGTGCGTGCATATGTACGTGGCTGCGTGCGTGCGTGTATGCATGCATGCGTGCGTGCGTGCGTGTGTGTGTGCGTGCATATGTACGTGGCTGCGTGCGTGCGTGTATGCATGCATGCGTGCGTGCGTGCGTGTGTGTGTGCGTGCATATGTACGTGGCTGCGTGCGTGCGTGTATGCATGCATGCGTGCGTGCGTGCGTGTGTGTGTGCGTGCATATGTACGTGGCTGCGTGCGTGCGTGTATGCATGCATGCGTGCGTGCGTGCGTGTGTGTGTGCGTGCATATGTACGTGGCTGCGTGCGTGCGTGTATGCATGCATGCGTGCGTGCGTACCTGTGTGTGTGCGTGTGTGCGTGCGTGCGTGCGTGCGAGGGTACGTACGTGCGTGTGTGCGTGTGTGCGTGCGTGTATGTGTGTGTGTGTATGTGTGTGTGCGTATGTGTGTGTGTGTGTGTGCATGTGTGCATACGTGTGTGCGTGCATGTGTACGTTTGTGCGTGCGTGTGTGCATGTGTGTGTGCATGTGTGCGTGTGTACGTGCATGCGTGCATGCGTGCGTGCATGCATGCGTGTGTGCAGGCGTGTGTTCATGTGTGCATGTATGCGTGCGTGCATGTGTGTGTGTGCATGTGTGTGTGCATGCATGCGTGCGTGCGTGCGTGTGCACGCGCGTGCATGCTTGCGTGCGTGCGTGAGTGTGCACGTTCGTACATGCGTGGATGCGTGCGTGCGTGCGTGTGTGCGTGCATGCGTACGTGCATGTGTGCATGCGTACGTGCGTGCGTGCATGCGTACGTCTGTGCATGCATGCGTGTGTGCGTACGTGCGTGTGTGCATGTGTGTGTGTGCGTGCGTGTGTGTGTGCCTGCTTGCGTGCGTACGTGTGTGCATGCTTGCGTGTGTGCATGCCTGCGTGCATTCGTGCATGCGTGTGTGTGCGTGCATACGTGCATGCGTGCATTTGTGTTGAATATCATTCATGAAAAAATAGAAAGGTACATGGAACTAGCGTGGACCAGACTCTGGTTCCAGGCAATAGTGTACAACCCTAGTAAACCAGCTCACAGCCAGGGACAGGCCAGACCACCTATACGATGCACGTGTACTCGCGGCCCACAAAAGCAAGGTCCGTCTCTGCTGGCCCCTCCTCTCTACGCAGGAGAGCTCTCTGGGCTCGGTCGACATACTCCTCGAAGGAATAGCATCTGCTGCCCACTCGGCTGCATGCCGCTGGAACTGCTGGGCCTGGGCTCTCTGTAGGGCGACTGCCAAGTGCTGGTTGAGAAGCTCACGGAGTGGCCGCCCCGTGCAGTTGGAGCCACCGTGCCTGGCGAGACGCTACTTCGACGCTGTCGTAGCTCTGCGTAGAACCGCGCCCAAACCCCGCGAGCAGGCTCCCAGCGTCTCCATGGCGTGGAAGACAAAGTCGATCTGATCGCGGACTTCCTGCCTGTGCCACTACGCGTATTTCCCCCCTTCTCCCGCACCGCCTGTTGAAGGGCGACCCCCGGTCGCGTGTGTGACGCCCGTCCCAGGGAGGGGCGCTGCGGATCGGCGATGACCACGTCGAGCGCTAACAGGTTGCCCGTGGCCGTGTCTTGGCAGGTGATGTCCGGCCGGCCCACGGGAATGATCTCCTCTGACTCCTCTCGGATGCCGCCCATGCCGCTCTCACACATAACAGCTACCAGCTCGCGAACCACCGCGTCGTGGACGGCCTTGGGCCCCCGCAGGGCATGCTGCGGAGCACAAGGGTGGAGATGTACCACCTCGGGAGAGGAGCAAGTCGGTGTGTGGCGGAGGTACACAATGGGCAACCCAAGGCGGAAGCAGCATGCGACGCGCGAGTCCTCCGGCGCTATGTAGAGGCGATCTGCAACTGAAAGTGGGCACGCCAGTAGCCACTCTCCACTGTGCTCTCCCTGTACCGCTGCCAGGCACTGGAGCTGTGGGTGCATCTCATGAGGCCCCAAATCTGCCTCCATCGTCGAGCGCACTTTGTCCAGGTGCCACTCGTGAAGCCTGGAGCTCAAGTCCTAGAAAAGGCGGTGGGGACTGTCCAGCTCGCACTCCACGAGGGCGGGGACCTCTACACGAAGGGACTCCGGGTAGCGCTGTAGCACCTCCGTCCTGAGATCGGCAAAGGCCTGCGTGCCCCAAGGGCCCCCGTGGGGGGCACGTCGCTACTGCTGCTACTGCTGCGTCTGTTGCTGTGACGGCTGCTGTTCTGTAGGCTGTTGCCGCTATTCCCCGTGCCGCGGCGGCTGCTGCTGCGGGCGGTAGGGAAGGCCGGGCAAACGGAGCAGGCGCACAACACCACACCAGGACTGGAGCTGGCTGCACAAGAAGGACAGCGGGCCCAGGTCCGCTACTGTTGTGAGACCGAGTCCCCCAAGTCGGACCTCAAGCCACGCCTGACGCTCCGCGTGGAGGACCGCCCGACCCTCCCGAAACGTCTGGACCTCGTCTAGACGGAGCAATATGTAGAGGCGGAGGCCGACGTGGTCATCGAAGGACTGGAGACGTCCGGTCCACCTGTCAGAGGGGCTGGTGAGGCGAGTAGGATGCTGGACACGCTGCGTGACGCACTCCCGGAGGATGCTGAAGGCCGCGTGCGCGTCAGGTACATCGACTAGCGTGTCCAGTGTGGTCTCCACCTTCTACACTGCCGCATCCAGCCGTGCCCTGCAGAACTCCTCGGTACTGATGGGCGTGCCAAGGATCCCCATCCCTTCCACCACTCGCCGAACCGATGATAAGCCAGCTGGTACCCCGTCGCCGGAGGGAAGGAAGAGCTCGCACTTCTAGGACAGGACCTCCAACCTCGCCGCCGTCGAACCCTACCGGAGGGCCAAAAAACCCGTCACCATGAGAGACGCCGGATCCAACAGGTAAGTGTCATCCAGATACGCGAACACCCTGCCAACTCCTCCCATCCCGTCCTGGGCTGCCTACAGGCAGTCTGCTACGCCAACGTGTACAAGAAAGGGCCAAGAGGGTCCCCCAAGCGCACACCCCTCTCCGAGCGCACGACACACGGCTGCGTCCCGCCCTGATAGTAGAGGTTTGAGGACTCAGCATACAATAGGGCCAGGAGAGGGACGAGGCGCTCGAACCCCCACTGCCGAACTGCCTCAAACAGCGTCGCACGCTCCATGGAATTGAATGCATTGCGGACGTCGATGATGAGAATACCGGACAGAGACTCAGCTGCTCAGAAATGGTTTGAACAATAGTATCCATCCCTGTTGGTGCGCCCACCCCCTGCTGCAATGGAGCCAGCGCCTCCTGCATCTCGTGCCACCCTGTGGAGACAATCCATCGCACCACTAGGTGCCAAATGGCCTCCCCGACCGCGATCGGACGCACACCTCCATCCGACTTGGCGAAGGCGATGAGCTTGCTCGCCGCCACGAAGCGCTGGGCAGTCGGGTGAAGGTGGCCACGACAGATGGACGCCAGCATGCGAGTGAACAGCCGGGTGAGGTGCTCATCTCCAACTACCGCCTGGCGGAGGTGGTCAAGGGAAAGGCCAGAGGGCCCAGCGGCGGACCCACGACTGCAGTCCAAGAGCGCCCTCCGGACTCTGTCTGCGTCCGAGAACACAACAGGGGCACGATGAGCGGACTACGCCACCCAGGCCGGGATGGACTGCTACGCTGCTGGGTACTTGGCCTGAAGCTGCGTCAGTACCTCAGGGCCCGGAGGCGCCAGAGAGGAGGAAGAGTCGAGGGCATCCACTGCGCGGGCCGTGTTGCCCCGGCGGAACTTGTTTATAGCTCGCTGAAGCCGCTGCTCTGCTGCCTCCTCACGGTGGTGGCGCTACGAGCGTGGAGGGGGAGGTCGTCCAGAAGGCGCATGTGCAAGACCGCCTCACTCCATAGCGCCTGCCAATCACCCATCTCAAAGCGGGAGACCACATAGCGTACCCAGTCCGCGTCGATACCCCGGCGATGCTCCGGCTGCATGCAGAGGATGAGGCTGGGAAGCGCCATGAGGAGGAGAGGGCCCGTAGCATCTTGAGACGAACCGCACATCGAGCGATGGGGATCCGCATAGCCGTCCGTATCGTGTCCACGGCTCAAGTCGGAATACGTGAGAAGACAAAGGGCGGCAGATTAGCCACTCCGAAGAGCTGGTCCCAGTCCTGGCCCTCTGCCCAGCGCCACAGGCGCTCCCAACGGCTGTCCTCCTCCTCCACGGCAACCCTCGCGAGGACCTCATCAAGGATCTGCTACTGTTAGGGGAGCTGGTGCTGTCGCAGGTCATGGTCCACCTCTCTCTGCTGCCACTTCTGTGGCCCCGGCCAGTGCTCTTGCTGCTGACAAGGTGGGCGAGACTGCTGCCGCCGCCGCTGCGGGTCCTGCCAGAGCTGCTACTGCTGCTGGGGCTGCTGCTGGGGGTGCTACCATTGCTACTGGGGCTGCTACTACTACTTGGGCTGCTACGGCTGCGGGTGCTACCGATGCTGTCGGTGCTGCTGCTGCTACTGGGGTTGTTGCTACTGCGGGTGCTGTCGTTGTTGCCGGAGCTGCTGCTACTGCTCGGGCTGCTGCTGCTGCGGGTGGTGCCGATGCTACTGATATTGCTCCTGCTCCTGCCGCTCGCGAGCCAGCAAGACATTCGCTGCGATGCCATCGCCTCTCACTACCACACAGGGTGGCGACGGAAGAGCCAAGGGCTGCTGGGGCCGCGCAGGGCACGGGCCCGCGCCCTTCTCCTGCGGTTAGTGCGCCGGCGGCGGGGCGCGGTCCGCAGTTGTGCCAAAGGCCACCTACACATCTCAGGCCAAAGATACTGGCTTCCGGCAAGCTGCAAGATAGTGGTGCCGATGGGACGCTCGAGCCTCCTGCTAGGACTCCTGCTGCTGACGCCGGTGACGCCACTCCGCCTGCCACTCCTCCAGGGTGAAAACCTGCTCCGGGTTCGCTAGCCGGCCAAGTACACGCCGCTCCGCAACCCACTCCGCACGCTCCCGTGCCTCCGCTGCTGCCTCGGCGATTGCTCACACAGGCCGCTCCGCGGGTGCCTCAGCCGGGGTCTCGACCTCGGGGCATAGACGCTGCTCGCCAAGGATGGCAGCGGCCATGTACTAGCGAGGGTTGGCACAAAATCCAATGGCTTCGCATAGCCCGGCGGCTCCGGCCGGCGTAGGCGCAGTCGAACTAGGGGCACCTCCAGGGTGGACCCCTCGTCCCAGGCCCACCTACAGGTGTGTGCGTACGTGTGTGCGTGCATGCATGCATACGTGCGTGTGTGCGTGCGTGCGTGCATGCGTGCGTGCGTGCGTGCGTACGTGCGTGCATGTGTGCATGCGTGCATGCGAGCGTGCATGCCTATGTGCCTGCATGTGTGCGTGCGTGCGTGTGTGCGTGCATGCATGCATGCATGCTTGCGTGGGTGCGTTCATGCGTGTGTGCGTGCGTGCGTGCATGCGTACGTGCTTGCGTACGTGCGTGCGTGTGTTCGTGCGTACGTGCGTGCGTGCGTGCGTGCGTGCAAGCGTGCGGGCGTGTGTGCATGCGTGCATGCCAGCGTGTGTGCGTGCCTGCGTGCGTGCGTGCGTGTGTGCATGCGTGTGTGCGTGCGTGCCTGCGTGCGTGCGTGCGTGCGTGGATGAGTGCGTGCGTCCGTGTGGGTGTGCGTACGTGCATGTGTGCGTGCGTGCGTNGTGCGTGCATGCATGCATGCATGCTTGCGTGGGTGCGTTCATGCGTGTGTGCGTGCGTGCGTGCATGCGTACGTGCTTGCGTACGTGCGTGCGTGTGTTCGTGCGTACGTGCGTGCGTGCGTGCGTGCGTGCAAGCGTGCGGGCGTGTGTGCATGCGTGCATGCCAGCGTGTGTGCGTGCCTGCGTGCGTGCGTGCGTGTGTGCATGCGTGTGTGCGTGCGTGCCTGCGTGCGTGCGTGCGTGCGTGGATGAGTGCGTGCGTCCGTGTGGGTGTGCGTACGTGCATGTGTGCGTGCGTGCGTCCATGCATGCGTGCGTGCATGCGTGCGTCCGTGCGCGCGTGTGTGCGTACATGCGTGCGTCCGTGCGTGCATGCGGGCGTGCGCACGTGCGTGTGTGTGTGCATGCGTGCGTGTGTGCGTACGCGCTTGTGTGCATATGTGCGTGCGTGCGTGCATGTGTGCGTGCATGCATGCGTGCGTGTGTGCAGGCGTGCGTGCGTGCATGTGTGCGTGCGTGTGTGCATGCGTGCATGTGTGTGTGCGTGCGTGTATGTGTGCATGTGTGTGTGCGTGTGTGCATGCGTGTGTGCGTGTGTGCGTGCTTGCGTGTATGCGTGTGTGTGTGCGTGCATGTGTGCGTGCATGCGTGCGTGCGCTTGCGCATGCGTGCGTACGTGCCTGCATGCCTCTGTGCGTGCGTGCCTGCCTGCGTGCTTGCGTTTGTGTGTGCATACGTGCATGCGTGCATGCGTGTGTGTGTGCGCGTGCGTTGTGCGTGTGTGCGTGCGTGCATGTATGCCTGTGTGCGTGCGTGCATGCGTGCTTGCGTGCGTGCTTGTGTCTGTGCATGCGTGCGTGCGTGTGTGCGTGCGTGCGTGCATGCGTGCGTGCGTGTGTGCATGCGTGCGTGTGTGCGTGCGTGCGTGTATGTGTGCATGTGTGCGTGCGTGTGTGCATGCGTGTGTGCGTGCGTGCCTGCGTGCGTGCTTGCGTTTGTGTGTGCATACGTGCATGCGTGCATGCGTGTGTGTGTGCGCGTGCGTTGTGCGTGTGTGCGTGCGTGCATGTATGCCTGTGTGCGTGCGTGCATGCGTGCTTGCGTGCGTGCTTGTGTCTGTGCATGCGTGCGTGCGTATGTGCGCATTTACGTGCGTGTGTGCATGCGTGCGTGAATGCGTGCGTGAATGCGTGCGTGCGTGGGTGCGTGTGTGCTTGCATGCGTACATGCCTGCGTACATGCGTGCCTGCGGTCCTGCGTGTGTGAGTGCCTGCGTGCGTGCGACCGTGGTGCGTATGTGCATGCGTGCGTGCATGCATGCGTGCGTGTGTGCGTGCATGTGTATGTGCGTGCGTACATGCATGTATGCGTACGTGCATGTGTGTATGCGTGTGTACGTATGTGTGTGTGCGTGTGCGTGCGTGCGTGTGTGCATACCTGCGTACGTTTGTGCGTGCATGCATGCGTGCATGCGTGCGTGCATGCGTGCGTGCGTGCGTGCATGCGTACCTGTGTGCTTGCATGCTTGTGTGTGTACGTGCGTGCGTGCGTGCGTGCCTAAATGCCTGCGTGTGTGCGTACGTACATGCGTGTGTATGTGCGTACCTCTGTGTGTGCGTCCGTGTGTGCATGCATGCGTGCGTGCATGTGTGCATGCATGCGTGCGTGCATGCGTGAGTGTGTGCATGCCAGCGTGCATGCGTGTATGCGTGCGTGCATGCCTACGTGCGTGCGTGTATGCGTACGTGCGTGCGTATGTGCGTGTCTGCGTGCATGCGTGTGTGCATGCATGTGTGTGTGTGTGTGTGTGTGTGTGTGTGTGTGTGCGTGCGTGTGTGCAACCGTGCATGCATGCGTGCATGTCTGAAGCGTACGTGCGTGAGTGCATGCTTGCGTACGTGTGTACATGCATGTGTGCGTGCGTGCGTGTATGCGTGCGTGCGTGTGTGCGTGCGTACATGCATGCATGCATGTGTGCCTGCGTGCGTGCATGCATGGGTGTGTGCGTGCATGGATGCGTGCGTGCGTGCATGCGTGCATGCGTTCGTCCATGCGTGTATGCATGCGTGCGGGCGTGCATGCGTGTGTGCGTGCATGCGTACGTGCGTGTATGCATGCGTGCGTGCATAGGCCTGCGTGCGTGCGGGCGTGCATGCGTGCGTGCGTGCATGCGTACGTGCGTGTATGCATGCGTGCGTGCATAGGCCTGCGTGCGTGCGTGCGTGCATGCCTGCGTGCGTGCGTGCATGCTGTGTGTGTGCATGCGTGCGTGTGTGCGTGCGTATGTGGGTGTGTGCGTCCGTGTGTGCGTTCTTGCATGCCTACGTGCGTGCGTGCGTGCGTGCCTGCATGCCTGCCTGCGTTTATACGTGTGTCCGTGTGTGTGTGCATACGTGCGTACATGCATTTGTGCCTGCGTGCGTGTGTGCATGCGTGCGTACGTGCGTACGTGTGTACATTCGTATGTGCATGTGTGTGTGCGTACGTGCGTGTGTGCGTGCGTGTGTGCAAGCGTCCGTGCGTACGTGCGTGTGTGCGTGCGTGTGTGTGTGCATGCGTGTGTGCGTGCGTGCGTGTGCGCGTGCATGCGTGCGTGCATGCGTGCCTGCGTGCGTGTGTGCCTACGTCCGTGCATGTGTGCATGCGTACGTGCGTGCGTGCGTGCATGCCTGCCTGCGTGCGTGCGTGCATACCTATGTGCGTGCGTGCCTGCGTACGTGCATGCGTGCATGTGTGCGTGCGTGCGTGGGTGTGTGCGTCCGTGCGTGCGTGCGTACATGCATGCCTGCGTGTGTGCGTGCGTGCGTGCGTGCCTGCGTGCGTGTGTACGTGCGTACGTGTGTGCGTGCATACGTGTGTGCGTGCATGCGTGTGTGCGTACGTGCGTGCGTGCGTGCGTGCCTACGTACCTGCGTGCGTGCGTGGGTGTGTGTGCATGCGTGCATACGTGCGTACGTGCGTGCGTGCGTGCGTGCGTGCGTGCGTGCGTGTGT
>SZWC01024556.1:12500-14932 GCA_023375785.1 Penium margaritaceum | reverse complement strand
TACGTGCGTGCGTGCGTGCGTGCGTGCGTGCATGCGTGCGTGCGTGCGTGCGTGCGTGCGTGCGTGTGTACGTACATTCGTATGTGCGTGCATGTGTTTGTGCGTGCGTGCATGCGTGCGTGCGTACGTGCGTGTGTGCGTGCGTACGTGCGTACGTGCGTGTGTACGTGTGTGTGTGCGGGCCTGCGTGCGTGCGTTTGTGCGTACATGCATGCATGCCTACATGCATGCGTGCGTACGTGTATACGTGCGTGTGTGCGTGTGTGCATGTGTGCGTGCGTGCGTGCATGCGTGGGTACGTGCGTGCATGCATGTGTGCATGCGTGCGTGTGTGCGTGCGTGCGTGCGTGCTTGCGTGCCTGAGTGCCTGCGTGGGTGCGTGCCTGCGTGCATGCGTGCATGCGTGCGTGTGTGCGTACGTGCGTGTGCGCATGCAAGCGTGCGTGCCTACGTGCCTGCGTGCGTGCATGCCTGTGTGCGTGCGCACGTTCGTGCGTGCATGCGTGCGTGTGTGCATGCGTGCGTGTGTGCGTGCGTGCGTGCGTGCATGCGTGCGCACGCGCCTGCGTACCTACATGCCTGTGTGTTTGCGTGCATGCGTGCATGCGTGCGTGCGTGCGTGCATGCATACATGCGTGCGTGCGTGCATGGGTGCATGCGTATGTGCGCGCGTGCGCGTGTGCGTGCATGCGTGCTTACGTGTGCGTGTGCGCACATGTGTGCATGTCTGTGTGCGTGCATGTGTGCGAGCGTGCGTGCGTGAGTGCGTACATGCTTGCGTACGTGCGTGCCTGCTTGCATGTGTGTGTGCGTGCGTGCATGCATGCATGTGTGCGTGCGTGCATGTGTGCATGCGTGCGTGCATGCCTGCGTACGGACGTGCGCGCGTGCGCATGTGCGTGCATGCATGCATGCATGCGTGCGTGCGTGCGTACATGCGTGCGTGTGTGCATGCGTGCGTGTGTGCGTGCGTGCGTGCGTGTGTGCGTGCGTGTGTGTGTGCGTGCGTGCGTGAGTGCGTGTATACGTGGTTGCGCCCGTGCGTGCATGCCTGCATACACGCGTGCGTGCGCGCGTGCATGCATGCGTGCGTGCATGTGAACGTGCATGCATTCGTGCCTGTGTGCCTACGTGCGTGCGTGCGTGCGTGCGTGCGTGCATGCGTTCGTGTGTACATGTGTGCATGCGTGCGTGCGTGTGTGCGTGCATGCGTACGTGCATGTGTGTATGTGTGCATGTGTGTGTGCTTGCGTGCGTGCGTGCGTGCGAGCATGCGTACGTGCGTGCATGCGTACGTGCATACCTGCATGGGTGCGTGCGTACGTGCGTACATGCGTGCGTGCGTGTGTGCGTGCATGTGTGCGTGTGTGCGTGCATGCGTGCATGCATGGGTGCGCACTTGCGTGCATGCCTGCATACGTGCATGCGTACACGCGTGCGTGCATGTGTGCGTGTGATTGTACGTGCGTGCATTCGTGCTTGTGTGCCTCCGTGCGTGCATGCGTGTGTGCCTGCATGCGTGTGTACATGTGTGCGTGCGTGCGTGCGTGCGTGCGTGTGTGCGTGCATGTGTGTGTGTGCATGTGTGCGTGCGTGCATGCGTGCGTGCGTGTGTGTGTGCATGCGTGCATACGTGCGTACGTACGTGCGTGCGTGCGTGCGTACATGCGTGCGTGCGTGTGTGTGTGCATGCGTGCATACGTGCGTACGTACGTGCGTGCGTGCGTGCGTACATGCGTGCGTGCGTGTGTGTGTGCATGCGTGCATACGTGCGTACGTACGTGCGTGCGTGCGTGCGTACATGCGTGCGTGCGTGTGTGTGTGCATGCGTGCATACGTGCGTACGTACGTGCGTGCGTGCGTGCGTACATGCGTGCGTGCGTGTGTGTGTGCATGCGTGCATACGTGCGTACGTACGTGCGTGCGTGCGTGCGTACATGCGTGCGTGCGTGTGTGTGTGCATGCGTGCATACGTGCGTACGTACGTGCGTGCGTGCGTGCGTACATGCGTGCGTGCGTGTGTGTGTGCATGCGTGCATACGTGCGTACGTACGTGCGTGCGTGCGTGCGTACATGCGTGCGTGCGTGTGTGTGTGCATGCGTGCATACGTGCGTACGTACGTGCGTGCGTGCGTGCGTTGGTGCGTGCGTGCCTGGGTGCGTGCGTGCCTGCGTGAGTGTGTGCGTGCGTGCATGCATTCCTGGGTGCATACGTGCCTGCATGTGTGCGTGCGTGCCTGCGTGCATTCGTGCATGCGTGCGTGCGTGCGTGCGTGCGTGCGTGTGTGCGTGCGTGCATGCGTGTGTGCGTGCGTGCGTTTGTGCGTGCGTACTTGCATGCGGGCTTGCATGCCTGCGTGCATTTGTACGTGCGTGTGTGCGTGCGTGTGTCCGTGTGTATGTACGTGCGTGTGTGTGTGTTTATGTGTGAG
>SZWC01024556.1:5000-7500 GCA_023375785.1 Penium margaritaceum | reverse complement strand
TATGTGTGTGAGCGCGTGCGTGCGTGCGTGCGTGCCTGCGTGCGTGCGTGCCTGCATGCGTGCATGCGTGCGTACGTGCATGCCTGCGTGTGTGCGTGCGTGCGTGTGTGTATGTGTGTGAGCGCGTGCGTGCGTGCGTGCGTGCCTGCGTGCGTGCGTGCCTGCATGCGTGCATGCGTGCGTACGTGCATGCCTGCGTGTGTGCGTGCGTGCGTGTGTGTATGTGTGTGAGCGCGTGCGTGCGTGCGTGCGTGCCTGCGTGCGTGCGTGCCTGCATGCGTGCATGCGTGCGTACGTGCATGCCTGCGTGTGTGCGTGCGTGCGTGTGTGTATGTGTGTGAGCGCGTGCGTGCGTGCGTGCGTGCCTGCGTGCGTGCGTGCCTGCATGCGTGCATGCGTGCGTACGTGCATGCCTGCGTGTGTGCGTGCGTGCGTGTGTGTATGTGTGTGAGCGCGTGCGTGCGTGCGTGCGTGCCTGCGTGCGTGCGTGCCTGCATGCGTGCATGCGTGCGTACGTGCATGCCTGCGTGTGTGCGTGCGTGCGTGTGTGTATGTGTGTGAGCGCGTGCGTGCGTGCGTGCGTGCCTGCGTGCGTGCGTGCCTGCATGCGTGCATGCGTGCGTACGTGCATGCCTGCGTGTGTGCGTGCGTGCGTGTGTGTATGTGTGTGAGCGCGTGCGTGCGTGCGTGCGTGCCTGCGTGCGTGCGTGCATGCGTACATGCGTGCGTGCATGCGTGCGTGCATGCGTGCGTGTATGCGTGCGTGTGGGTGTGCGTGCGTGCGTGCATGCATGCATGCGTGCGTGCGTGCATGCGTGCGAGCATACGTGTAGGCGTGCGTGTATGTGTATGTGGATGCGTGCGTGTGTGCGTGCGTACGTGTGTGCGTATGTGTATATGTGCGTGCGTGCGTGCGTGCGTGCATGCATCCTTGCATGGGTGCGTGCCTGCGTGCGTGCGTGCCTGCATGCCTGACTACCTGCTTTTCTACGTGCCTGCTAGCCAGCATGTATGTATGCGAGCGTGCGTGCATGCGTGCATGCCTGTGTGCGTGCATGCGTGCGTGCGTGCGTGCGTGCCTGCTTGTGTGTGTGTGTGTGCGTGCGTGCGTGCATGTGTACGTACGTGCGTGCATGCATGCATGTGTGTTTGCGTGTAAGCGTGCGTGCATGCGTACGTGCGTGCGTGCGTGCGTGCGTGCGTGCATGCGTGCGTGCGTGCGTGCGTGCGTGCATGCATGCGTGCATGCATGCGTGCGTGCGTGCGTGCGTGCGTGCATGCATGCGTGCATGCATGCGTGCGTGCGTGCGTGCGTGCGTGCATGCATGCGTGCATGCATGCGTGCGTGCGTGCGTGCGTGCGTGCATGCATGCGTGCATGCATGCGTGCGTGCGTGCGTGCGTGCGTGCATGCATGCGTGCATGCATGCGTGCGTGCGTGCGTGCGTGCGTGCATGCATGCGTGCATGCATGCGTGCGTGCGTGCGTGCGTGCGTGCATGCATGCGTGCATGCATGCGTGCGTGCGTGCGTGCGTGCGTGCATGCATGCGTGCATGCATGCGTGCGTGCGTGCGTGCGTGCGTGCATGCATGCGTGCATGCATGCGTGCGTGCGTGCGTGCGTGCGTGCATGCATGCGTGCATGCATGCGTGCGTGCGTGCCTGTGTGCGTGCATGCGTGCGTGTGTGCGTGCGTGCGTGCATGCGTGCGTGCGTACGTGCATGCGTACGTGCGTGCGTGCGTGCGTGCGTGCGTACGTGCGTGCGTGCGTGCATGCGTGCGGGTGTGCGTGCGTGTGTGCATGCATGCATGCGTGTCTACGTGCATGTGTGCGTGCATGCGTGCGTACGTGCATGCCTGCGTGTGTGCGTGCGTGGGTGTGTGTGTGCGTGCGTGCGTACGTGCGTACGTGCATGCATACGTGCGTGTGTATGTGCCTGCGGGTGTACGTGTGTGCATACGTGTGTGCGTGCGTGTGTGCGTGCATGCGTGTGTGCATGCCTGCGTACATGCTTGTGTGCGTGGGTGAGTGCGTGCGTTCGTGCATTTGTACTTACGCACATGCGTGCATGCCTGCTTGCGTACGTGCGTGTGTGCGTGTGTACATGCGTACATGCGTTCGTGCATACGTATGTACATGCATGCGTGCATACGTGCATGCGTGCGTGCGTGTGTGCGTTTGTGCGTGCATGCGTTCGTGCGTGCATGCCTGTGTGCTTGCGTGCATGCGTGCGTGCGTGCGTTCGTGCATGCGTGTATGCGTATGTGCGTGCGTGCGTGTGTGCGTGTGTATGTGTGTGCTTGCGTGTGTGTGTGCGTGCATGCGTGCCTGTGTGCATGCGTGCGTGCATGCATGCGTGCGTTTGTGCGTGCGTGCGTGCGTACGAACGTGCGTGTGTGTGCGTGCGTGCGTGAGTGTATGTGTGTGAGAGCGTGCATGCGTGCGTGCATGCGGGGGTACATGCGTACGTGCGTGTGTGCGTGCATGTGTGCGTACGTG
>SZWC01024555.1:16911-35844 GCA_023375785.1 Penium margaritaceum | reverse complement strand
GAGTACCCAAGGATCTAGGGCTGTCTCCAGCGCCTCACCAAACGTTTCAGCGTCTCCAACATCAGGAGTAACCCAGGCCTTCGACGCTTCCCGCTGGGATCCACCCAGAAGACGTCGCCTCACGGGCGACTTCCTGACAAAGGAGCTGTCCCGCCACGTGGAGAAATGGCCAATCCCGACCAAGAAAGCCGGCTTCCGCTGTGGCAGCTGTGCGAAGATTTCTTCCGGTACCTGCGACCGAATCAGAAGCCATTTTGGCGAGTCCAATGGCAACATCAAGACGTGCCCGCATCCACCCCAACGGCCCGTGATGCGCTAGGGCTTGAGCGTGAGCCCCCACCTCCAGCGGGCTGGAAACCGCATAATGTGCAGCTGTACAAGGGGATGGGTGAGGAGTGGGGGACGGCGGATCTACCCGTGGCATGGATGAAGTTGTGGGAGAAGAGGCAGCGTGAAGAAGAGGCGGCACATACTGGTTTCACCCTCCTCCAGGACAGCGACGATGATGACCCGAAGCAGCAGCAGCAGCAGCAGCAGCAGCAGTCTACTGTCCATGCCACCCCATCAACGCATCTGGAAGGAGAGGTGTCCCTCTTTGTCATCACCCGGGCTGTTTCTTTCAGACAGACGACGCTTGACCAGCATGCCGAGCGTAAGGCCAACGAGAAGTGCCAGCTGGCCATTGTGAAGGTCATGGCCATCACAGCGAACCCCATATCTTTCTGCCGAGAGTCCGCCATGCCATGTTGACTTTGACTTGGCGACTTTGGGCCTAAAGTCAAAGTCGCAAAGTCGTCCACGTCGACTTGGAGTCTTCAACGACTTTTTAGGTGGAAAAACCTGGGTTCTAGGGTGGAAGAGAGGGGGTCAAGAAACGATGTTTTTTTGGAAAAGAAAAAAAAAACCCAGCCAGTCTCGCTCGACACAGCGCCATAAACAGGCATCGGCGTTGTGCTTGCCGGTGGATTTCTGGTCTTTTGCCAGATTCCATCTATGGCAGCATCCATGCTGGCACCAGGCATGGACAAGGACCACTGCATGGTTGGCCTCAGGCTGCTATCATACAGCACATGAAGGATCAACCAATCAAAGCTCTTTGTCGAATCGAACGAGGTTAATCCACCAATGACGGTCATTCAAACACCTCATGCATGCGACACGCTTCGAGGTCTGAGAAATGTCCAATGCGGTCTGTCCAGGTTCCTCCCCCCCCCCTCTACCTCGCCTCCCTTTTTGTGGCTCAGGCTAATCTAATGTTGGCCTTCCTGAACCACTTCACTTTCGTCTCTCGGTTCATCCCGAGGCTCCTCGCAGGAGCCTCAGTTAGTCACGATGCCGCGTGAGGCGAGAGCCTCCGCCGTTGCAGCAGTCATGCCCCGTTCCTCTCAGGACCCTTCAGCCCCAAGACCGCTGCACGGTGAACTGCTCGTGAAGGCGCTGTCCAAGTACTTTCGGCCATGCCCAACTGCTGGTGGCTACCCTGGGTTCCAGTGCGGAGCCTGTGGCACCTCCTACTCTGGGGGGAGTGACCGCATGCGCGGTCACTATGGAGCTCCTGTCGGAAACGTCATCAAGTGCAAGGTGGCACCGGCTGCTGCTCGTGCCCTGATGGGCCTGCCGCCACTTCCCAATCCACCTGAAGGGTTCGTTCCTGCCGACCCGATACTCTACCGAGGTGAGGGACCGTCGTGGGGCACCAAAGATAAACCTGTGAACTGGGCTGGGATGGTTGCTGAGCGTGAGAGAGCGGAGGCTCGTGCTGCGGCTGGACTGGTGGAGAGCGAGGAAGGGGGAGGGGAGGCTGCGGGAGGGGAGGCTACGGGGGATGATGCTGCTTCCGGAGTGAAAACTCCGCCTGCTCTTGCTCTTCTTCGTAGTGGGCCGGTGGTTTCCGCAACTTCATTGAGCAACGCGCGCCAAACCAGCATGAAGGACCACCTCGACAATAAGGCCAATGCAGATTGCCAGAAGGCTGTGGTGAAAGTGATGGCCAAGGCAGCCCTCCCCATTTCTTTCTGCCGGGAGAGGGTGCTTTTGGAACTCGTTGAGAGTGCCAGACGTACCAACGCCAGCTTCAGGTTGCCATCCCGCAACACCGTGGTTGCAACCATTCTGCCGGCCTTAGACAAGGAGCTCGGTGAGCTAGAGGCACCTCTACAGGCTGGTTGGGAGATCTATGGGGTGTCTTTGGGCGTTGATGAATGGTCAGATATACAGATTCGGCCAATTTACTCGGCCATGGCCAGCAATGCTGAGAGAACCTGCCACCTTTTCTCCCGTGATGCCACAGGTCTTGTCCGTGATGCTAATCACGTTGCAGCTGTGATTGACCAGGCTATTCAAGCTGTCGGTGCCGCAAATGTGGTGATGGTGATCACGGACAACGCATTGACAAACAAGAAAGCATACAAGGCCCTCTGTGCTAAGTATCCCTCCATCTTTTTCTGCAGCTGTGTGGCACACAGCATTGATCTGGTCCTCAAGGACTTTGCAAAGACTGAGTGGGGGGAGACTCTGGTTGGGAAGGTGGAGAAGATTGTTTCATTCATCCGGAACAAAGACATTCTGAGGTTTTGGATGAAGAAGGAGAGTGGGGGGAAGATTGTGCTGCCATCCTGTGCCACTCGCTTTGCCTCCGTGCATCGTATGTTCCGTCGCTTGTTGGAGATGAGGGAGACATTGGAGAAGATGGTGGGCTCAGAGACATGGAAGGAGGTGGGCGGAGCAAGGGATGCAGGTTTTCGCGCAAGGAAAAAAGAAGTCCGCAGGCTTGTGCGCTCTGGAGTGTTTTGGCTGCAGGTGAAAGCCTTTATGCGCCTGATGACGCCGCTGGTGGTGGCCCTCCGCAAGGCTGACGCGCATGGTGGCACTTCTGGCATCATCTATGAGGCGCTGCTCGATGCCACAGTGCAGATTCGTACGCTCGGCCTTGCAAGGGGACGCCACCGTGCTGCTGTCAACCCTGCATGGGTGAAGTATGCCATGGAGCGGCTGAGCTGGCGTTGGACAAACCAGATGAACTGCCCCGTGTTTGCAGCTGCACGTCGCATTCACCCTCAACATTTTGGCCACAAATTTGATGCAGATGAGAAAATGGTTGAGGCTTGGAACTCTGTGGTCTCTGCTCTTGTGCCCGAAGCTGAACAGGTTGCACTAGAGGACGAGCTGGAGGCTTTCAGCAGTGGCAAGGTGACTGTGGAAGCGGACCCAGAGCGCTTGAAGGATGTGGAGAAGGCCAGGGAAGCTGTTGTGAGGGTGGTGACCGGGGAAGTGGCAGCTTTCAGGTGGCACGCACGGCATATGACGAGGATGCCTGCACTGCGCAACCTCGCCATGCGCATCCTCGCACAACCCTGTAGCTCGTCTGACAATGAGCGGTGCTTCAGCAAGCACGAGCTGATCCAGACAGCTCGTCGTAACCGCTTGAGCACAAAGACCCTGGAGCTCCTAGTGCGTGTGAACGTGCGCCTCACACGCATGTACGGCAAGGTGAAAGGGAAGAAGCTTGCAGCTGACATTCAGAAGCTAGTAGAGGAGGAGGTGGAAGAGAGTGGAAGTGAGATAGATGGGGACATAGCAGCAGAAGGAGAGGAGGTGCAGTGGGATCCGGCCATTGCAGAAGCGGCACTCAGCGATGAGGAAGCTGCAGATGGTGGTGGTGGGGCAGATGGTGCAGGAGATGGTGCAGCAGATGGTGGAGAAGGAGGTGGTGGAGAAGGTAATGCAGGAAGTGGTGCTGGAGCTAGGGTAGCTGCAGGTATAGGTGGTGTAACAGGAGTTGAAGCAGGAGAGGATGGACTGGATGATGAGGATGACAGTGATGAAGAAGTAGACGAGGAAGAGGAGGATGGGGATGACACTGAAGAGGAGGACGAAGAGGATGGAGAGGGTTCACAAGATGTGGAAGAAGTGAGTAGAGTCCTCAAGCAAGGAGTCAGGAAGCGCAAGGATGTGGAGGTGGAGCTACAGGTGGCTACGCCACCAAACTCTTCTAGGGATGCATGTGTTGCAGGTCACAGACCTGCAGGAGGGTCACGCCCAAAGCGTATCTGTGTGACCAACCGTGGCTAGTAAGACAATGCAGTTGTACGGCTAGTGTTGTGCAACAACTTCCTCTTTTGATGACAGAAATATATGTTCCTCAATGGTTTTTTTCCCCAATGCCTCTTCTACATTGCATGAAAGTTGCATGAAGTGGTTCTCTGCTCATGAATGTTTCAACCAGTTAATGACTGCATTGATGAGAAAGGAAGAAACCTAATTGACATATCACATGAGAGTCCAGGATTTGGTGTTCCATGGCTGGTTTTAGCATGGTTGACACGGCTATAGTGGCCATGTAGTTCAGGCTTAGAAGGCTAACTATAGAAAGCCATGACTGAAAGTGTATGTTGAAATATGTTAGTGTAGGTATGTGGTGTTTTCAGTTGCCAGAATTAGGTTTTTGACCAAACTAGTCGTAGAAATGGACTCAGCAGCCCGAAAACATATCTGTTTAGGACCTGGACCAAAACCGACTTCCGACTTGGGGGTCCAGGATGCCGACTTTCGACTTTAGACTTTCGACTTGGGGGTCGACTTCGACTCCCCTAAGGCAACATGGCCGCCATGCTGGAGGTCGTCAAAACTGCCCGCAAGACAACCAACAGCTTCCGCCTTCCAAGCCGTTCAACAGTGGTGAAGGAGCTGCTTCTGGCACTGGACAGGGAGCTGGCAGAGCTGGACATCCCGCCAAAGCAAGCCTGGGACATCTACGGGACGAGCCTCGCCGTCGACGAATGGAGTGACAAGCAGATTCGGCCCATCTACAATGCGATGGCCGTCAATGCGCAAGGGAGCATGCACATCTTCAGCCGAGATGCCAGCGGCATGTCAAGGGATGCGGAGTACACTGCCAGCATCATCGAGGCTGCAATTTTGGAGGTGGGTGCCTCAAAGGTTGTGTCTGTCATTTGTGACAACACTAGCACCAACAAGAAGGCATTTGGTGAGCTGGCTGTGAAGTACCCCAGCATATTCTGGCAGGGCTGTTGCGCACATAACATCGACCTTGTGATGAAAGACGTAGCCAAGTGTGCATGGGGGGCTGGNGGGCTGGAGTGGTTGCTCGTTGTGAGAAGGTTGTATCTTTTTTCCGCAACAATGAGATGCCGCGTGGGTGGCTGAAGGCACGGACCAATGGCAAGGTGTTGGTCAATCGCTGTGACACCCGGTTTGCATCGGTGTTCAGTATGGCAGAGAGGATGCTAGAGCAGAAGGAGAACCTTGAGAAGCTGGTTGAGTCTGACTTGTGGAAGCAAAAGGGTAGAAAAAGGGACAGCGGGTACAAGTCCCGCAAGAAAGAAGTGCGCCGCATTGTGAGGCTCAGAGTGTTCTGGGTGCAGGTGAGGCAGTTGAAGGATCTTTTGGAGCCAGTGGTGAGAGCACTGCGAGTAGCGGACAGCCCTGGAGGAGGAGCAGGTGAGATCTATGAGACGCTGCTGGACTGCTGTGAAGAGGTGGTTGCATTGGCGGAGAAGAGAGGGAAGAAAGCAGCCAAGGTTGCAAAGGTGCACGTGGACTTTGTCTTGGGCTGGTTAAACCACCGTTGGTCGAAGAACATGAACTGTCCCTTGTACGCTGCTGCCAGACGTGTCCACCCTGAGCACTTTGGAAATGACTTGTCAGGCGACTACGTGACAATGCAGGCTTGGCAGGCTGTGGCAGATGCTCTTGTACCTGAGGAGAAGCATGACCAGCTCATGAAGGAGATGAGTGCATTCCAGAAGGCTCAGGTCATGGTTGAGAACAACCCAACCATCACCGTGAGCAAAAATGCTAAGGCTGTTGCTGCTGTTGCAAAGGTGAAATGCCGCACCATGTCTGCTGTGGAATGGCACGTGAACTTCACTGCCTACATGCCTATTCTTCGTGATTTGGCACTGAAGATTCTGTCCCAACCCTGCTCCTCATCTGAATGTGAGAGAGCATTCTCCACCCATGAGCTCATTCACACTGCAAGGAGGAATCGTCTACTTGTGTCAACGCTGGAGCTCCTGGTGCGTTGCAACGTCAGACTCCGCAAGCACTACGGGTGCAAAGGAAGACGTGCAGCAGAGCAGCTGGTCAGGGCAGCAGACGAGGAGGAAGGGGAGGCTAGTGAGGATGACGGGGAGATAGTGTCTGAGGAGGAGGATTTGGGAGAGTGCAACAGTGATGAGGATAGTGATGATGAGGGACAGGATGAGGAGGAGGAGGAGGCAGCAACGTTTGATGATGAAGTGGTAGAGGTTGAGGCAAACATCCGTGTGATGGGGGACTGCCCTGGCCTCCCACATGCACGCCGTGTTTGCATACGTGAGAAGGCTCCATCAACCTCAGCAGCAGTAGCTCGGGATGGTGGGGGGGAAGGAGGGGGAGAGGATGCACAGGCAGCCAATGATGAGGAGGCAGCTGGGACCGAGAGGGGTGATGCAGGTCCAAGCTCACCTACAGCAGCTGTGGCCACACTTGGTCCAAAGAGAGCAGCCACAACAGTAGCAAGTGGCACTGGTGCTGCTGCTGGGGGTAGCCAGAAGCGCCCAGCACGTGGTAGAAAGTAGAGTTTGTGCACAAGTATCATCATACTCAATTCCATTTGACAAACGTGTGTTCAAGTGTCCAATTTGCAAACTTGTCCTTCTTCTGGCTGAAGTCCATGAATGCCTGACTCATGGACTTATGCTTGTGAGCCAAGGACTTATTTGTGTCTCCAACATCCAAAGCTTGTACACTTGTTATTTGGCTGGAAATCTAGACATGCTTGTGACCCAAGAAGATGTTTCAGTACTAAACATGAATGAATAGGTCACTTGGGTGTTTCAGGCGTTTATGTACTTAGAGTAGAACATGTCAAAATGCATAGTGAACTTGTGGTCCAACCATGCTTCATAATGGGTGTCTCTAAAAAAAGTGAATAGTGTTAAAAATTGGTGTTTTAGGCTTGTCTGTAGCCCTTATGTGACCAGTGTTTTGCACTCCAAAGTTGTGGTTTTCATGATTTTCAAGGCTCCCCCCCAGGCTCACATCGATGTGGGTCCCCCTAGCTACAACGGTGTACCATTGTGGACATCGTTGTACCGTTGTCCAAGGTAACTAGGTCAACACTGTTCCCTAACCAATTCACGCTCCTCCGCAACCAGTTCGCACAACTCCGCAACCAATTCGCACCACTCCGCAACCAGTTTGCACCACTTCGCAACCAGTCCGCACCACTCCACAACCAGTTTGCACCACTCCGCAACCAGTTCACACCACTCCGCAACCAGTTCGCAACACTCCGCAACCAGTTCGCACCACTCCGCAGCCAGTTCGTACCATCTGCAACCAATTCGCACCACTCCACAACCATTTGGCACCGCTCCGGAACCAGTTCGCACCACTCCGCAACCAACTCGCACCACTCCACAACCAGTTTGCACCACTCCGCAACCAGTTTGCACCACTCCGCAACCAGTTCCCACCACTACGCAACCAGTTAGCACCACTCCGCAACCAGTTTGCACCACCCCGCAACCAGTTTGCACCACTCGGCAACCAGTTCGCACCCCTCCGCAACCAGTTCGCACCACTCCGCAACCAGTTGGCACCACTCCGCAACCAGTTCGCACCACTCCGCGACCAGTTCGCACCACTCCGCAACCAGTTCGCACCACTCCGAAAGCGGTCCGCACCACTCCGCAACCAGTTTGCACCACTCCGCGTACAGTTCGCACCACTCCGCAACCGGTTGGCACCACTCCGCAACGAGTCCGCACCACTCCGCAAACAGTTCGCACCACTCCGCGGCCAGTTCGTACAACTCCGCAACCAGTTTGTACCAATCCACAAGAAGTTGGCACCACTCCGGAACCAGTTCGCACCACTCCGAAACCGGTTCGCACCACTCCACAACCAGTTCGCACCACTCCACAACCAGTTTGTACTACTCCGCAACCAGTTTGCACCACTCCGCAACCAGTTCGCACCACTCGACAACCTATTCATACCACTCCGCAACCAGTTTGCACCACCCGCAACCAGTTCGCACCACTCCGTAGCCAGTTGGCGCCACTCAGCGACCAGTTCGCACCACTCCACAACCAGTTTGTACTACTCCGCAACCAGTTCGTTCCACGCCGCAACCAGTTTGCACCATTCCGGAACCAGTTCGCACCACTGCGCAACCAGTTCGCACCGTTCCGCAACCAGTTCGCATCACTCCACAACCAATGCGCACCACTCCACAACCAGTTTGTACTACTCCGCAACCAGTTCGTTCCACGCCGCAACCAGTTTGCACCATTCCGGAACCAGTTCGCACCACTGCGCAACCAGTTCGCACCGTTCCGCAACCAGTTCGCATCACTCCACAACCAATGCGCACCACTCCACAACCAGTTTGTACTACTCCGCAACCAGTTCGTTCCACGCCGCAACCAGTTTGCACCATTCCGGAACCAGTTCGCACCACTGCGCAACCAGTTCGCACCGTTCCGCAACCAGTTCGCATCACTCCACAACCAATGCGCACCACTCCACAACCAGTTTGTACTACTCCGCAACCAGTTCGTTCCACGCCGCAACCAGTTTGCACCATTCCGGAACCAGTTCGCACCACTGCGCAACCAGTTCGCACCGTTCCGCAACCAGTTCGCATCACTCCACAACCAATGCGCACCACTCCACAACCAGTTTGTACTACTCCGCAACCAGTTCGTTCCACGCCGCAACCAGTTTGCACCATTCCGGAACCAGTTCGCACCACTGCGCAACCAGTTCGCACCGTTCCGCAACCAGTTCGCATCACTCCACAACCAATGCGCACCACTCCACAACCAGTTTGTACTACTCCGCAACCAGTTCGTTCCACGCCGCAACCAGTTTGCACCATTCCGGAACCAGTTCGCACCACTGCGCAACCAGTTCGCACCGTTCCGCAACCAGTTCGCATCACTCCACAACCAATGCGCACCACTCCACAACCAGTTTGTACTACTCCGCAACCAGTTCGTTCCACGCCGCAACCAGTTTGCACCATTCCGGAACCAGTTCGCACCACTGCGCAACCAGTTCGCACCGTTCCGCAACCAGTTCGCATCACTCCACAACCAATGCGCACCACTCCACAACCAGTTTGTACTACTCCGCAACCAGTTCGTTCCACGCCGCAACCAGTTTGCACCATTCCGGAACCAGTTCGCACCACTGCGCAACCAGTTCGCACCGTTCCGCAACCAGTTCGCATCACTCCACAACCAATGCGCACCACTCCACAACCAGTTTGTACTACTCCGCAACCAGTTCGTTCCACGCCGCAACCAGTTTGCACCATTCCGGAACCAGTTCGCACCACTGCGCAACCAGTTCGCACCGTTCCGCAACCAGTTCGCATCACTCCACAACCAATGCGCACCACTCCACAACCAGTTTGTACTACTCCGCAACCAGTTCGTTCCACGCCGCAACCAGTTTGCACCATTCCGGAACCAGTTCGCACCACTGCGCAACCAGTTCGCACCGTTCCGCAACCAGTTCGCATCACTCCACAACCAATGCGCACCACTCCACAACCAGTTTGTACTACTCCGCAACCAGTTCGTTCCACGCCGCAACCAGTTTGCACCATTCCGGAACCAGTTCGCACCACTGCGCAACCAGTTCGCACCGTTCCGCAACCAGTTCGCATCACTCCACAACCAATGCGCACCACTCCACAACCAGTTTGTACTACTCCGCAACCAGTTCGTTCCACGCCGCAACCAGTTTGCACCATTCCGGAACCAGTTCGCACCACTGCGCAACCAGTTCGCACCGTTCCGCAACCAGTTCGCATCACTCCACAACCAATGCGCACCACTCCACAACCAGTTTGTACTACTCCGCAACCAGTTCGTTCCACGCCGCAACCAGTTTGCACCATTCCGGAACCAGTTCGCACCACTGCGCAACCAGTTCGCACCGTTCCGCAACCAGTTCGCATCACTCCACAACCAATGCGCACCACTCCACAACCAGTTTGTACTACTCCGCAACCAGTTCGTTCCACGCCGCAACCAGTTTGCACCATTCCGGAACCAGTTCGCACCACTGCGCAACCAGTTCGCACCGTTCCGCAACCAGTTCGCATCACTCCACAACCAATGCGCACCACTCCACAACCAGTTTGTACTACTCCGCAACCAGTTCGTTCCACGCCGCAACCAGTTTGCACCATTCCGGAACCAGTTCGCACCACTGCGCAACCAGTTCGCACCGTTCCGCAACCAGTTCGCATCACTCCACAACCAATGCGCACCACTCCACAACCAGTTTGTACTACTCCGCAACCAGTTCGTTCCACGCCGCAACCAGTTTGCACCATTCCGGAACCAGTTCGCACCACTGCGCAACCAGTTCGCACCGTTCCGCAACCAGTTCGCATCACTCCACAACCAATGCGCACCACTCCACAACCAGTTTGTACTACTCCGCAACCAGTTCGTTCCACGCCGCAACCAGTTTGCACCATTCCGGAACCAGTTCGCACCACTGCGCAACCAGTTCGCACCGTTCCGCAACCAGTTCGCATCACTCCACAACCAATGCGCACCACTCCACAACCAGTTTGTACTACTCCGCAACCAGTTCGTTCCACGCCGCAACCAGTTTGCACCATTCCGGAACCAGTTCGCACCACTGCGCAACCAGTTCGCACCGTTCCGCAACCAGTTCGCATCACTCCACAACCAATGCGCACCACTCCACAACCAGTTTGTACTACTCCGCAACCAGTTCGTTCCACGCCGCAACCAGTTTGCACCATTCCGGAACCAGTTCGCACCACTGCGCAACCAGTTCGCACCGTTCCGCAACCAGTTCGCATCACTCCACAACCAATGCGCACCACTCCACAACCAGTTTGTACTACTCCGCAACCAGTTCGTTCCACGCCGCAACCAGTTTGCACCATTCCGGAACCAGTTCGCACCACTGCGCAACCAGTTCGCACCGTTCCGCAACCAGTTCGCATCACTCCACAACCAATGCGCACCACTCCACAACCAGTTTGTACTACTCCGCAACCAGTTCGTTCCACGCCGCAACCAGTTTGCACCATTCCGGAACCAGTTCGCACCACTGCGCAACCAGTTCGCACCGTTCCGCAACCAGTTCGCATCACTCCACAACCAATGCGCACCACTCCACAACCAGTTTGTACTACTCCGCAACCAGTTCGTTCCACGCCGCAACCAGTTTGCACCATTCCGGAACCAGTTCGCACC
The DNA here is from genome assembly GCA_023375785.1 of Penium margaritaceum. NCBI lineage: Eukaryota > Viridiplantae > Streptophyta > Zygnematophyceae > Desmidiales > Peniaceae > Penium > Penium margaritaceum. The sequence continues at coordinate 24,583 of SZWC01024555.1, read as the reverse complement.
ACTGCGCAACCAGTTCGCACCGTTCCGCAACCAGTTCGCATCACTCCACAACCAATGCGCACCACTCCACAACCAGTTTGTACTACTCCGCAACCAGTTCGTTCCACGCCGCAACCAGTTTGCACCATTCCGGAACCAGTTCGCACCACTGCGCAACCAGTTCGCACCGTTCCGCAACCAGTTCGCATCACTCCACAACCAATGCGCACCACTCCACAACCAGTTTGTACTACTCCGCAACCAGTTCGTTCCACGCCGCAACCAGTTTGCACCATTCCGGAACCAGTTCGCACCACTGCGCAACCAGTTCGCACCGTTCCGCAACCAGTTCGCATCACTCCACAACCAATGCGCACCACTCCACAACCAGTTTGTACTACTCCGCAACCAGTTCGTTCCACGCCGCAACCAGTTTGCACCATTCCGGAACCAGTTCGCACCACTGCGCAACCAGTTCGCACCGTTCCGCAACCAGTTCGCATCACTCCACAACCAATGCGCACCACTCCACAACCAGTTTGTACTACTCCGCAACCAGTTCGTTCCACGCCGCAACCAGTTTGCACCATTCCGGAACCAGTTCGCACCACTGCGCAACCAGTTCGCACCGTTCCGCAACCAGTTCGCATCACTCCACAACCAATGCGCACCACTCCACAACCAGTTTGTACTACTCCGCAACCAGTTCGTTCCACGCCGCAACCAGTTTGCACCATTCCGGAACCAGTTCGCACCACTGCGCAACCAGTTCGCACCGTTCCGCAACCAGTTCGCATCACTCCACAACCAATGCGCACCACTCCACAACCAGTTTGTACTACTCCGCAACCAGTTCGTTCCACGCCGCAACCAGTTTGCACCATTCCGGAACCAGTTCGCACCACTGCGCAACCAGTTCGCACCGTTCCGCAACCAGTTCGCATCACTCCACAACCAATGCGCACCACTCCACAACCAGTTTGTACTACTCCGCAACCAGTTCGTTCCACGCCGCAACCAGTTTGCACTACTCCGTAACCAGTTCGCACCCCTCCGCAACCAATTCGCACCACTCCGTAACCAGTTTGCACCACTCCTCAACCAGTTCACACCATTCCCTAACCAATTCACACCCCTCCGCAACCGGTTGGCACAACTCCGCAACCAATTCGAACCACTCCGCAACCAGTTCCCACCACTTCGCAACGAGTCCGCACCACTCCACAACCAGTTTGCACCACTCCGCAACCAGTTCGCACCACTCCGCAACCAGTTCGCAACACTCCACAACCAGTTGGCACGGCTCCGGAACCAGTTCGCACCACTCCGCAACCAACTCGCACCACTCCACAACCGGTTTGCACCACTCCGCAACCAGTTTGCACCTCTCCCCACCCAGTTTGCACCACTCCGAAACCAGTTCCCACCACTCCACAACCAGTTCACACCCCTCCGCAACCAGTTTGCACCACCCCGCAACCAGTTCGCACTACTCCGCAGCCAGTTCGCGCCACTCCGCCACCAGTTGGCACCACTCCGCAACCGGTTCGCACCACACCGCAACCAGTTTGCACCACTCCACAACGCGTTTGCACCACTCCGCAGCCAGTTTGCACCGCTCTGCAACCAGTTTGCACCACTCTGCAACCAGTTCTCACCACTCCGCAACCAGTTTGCACCACTCCGCAACCAGTTTGCACCACTCCGCAACCAGTTCGCATCATTAGGCTACCAGTTCACAGCACTCCGCAACCAGTTTGCACCACTCCGCAACCAGTTCGCATCATTAGGCTACCAGTTCACAGCACTCCGCAACCAATTCGCACCACTCCGAAACCAGTTCGCACCACTCCGCAACCAGTTCGCACCACCTGTAACCAGTTTGCACCTCTCCTCAACCAGCTCGCACCACTCCACAACCAGTTCACACCACTCCGCAACCAGGTAGCACCACTCCGCAACCAGTTCGCACCACTCCGCAACCAGTTCGTTCCACTCCGCAACCAGTTTGCACCACTCCGCAACCAGTTTGCACCACTCTGAAACCAGTTAGCACCACTCCACAGCCAGTTCACACCACTCCGCAACCAGCTCGCACCACTCTGCAACCAGTTTGCACCATTCCGCAACCAGTTTACACCACTCGGCAACCAGTTTGCACCACTCAGAAAGCCGTTTGCATCACTCGGTAACCAGTTCGCACCACTCCGCAACGAGTTCGCACCACTCCGCAACCACTTCGCACCACTCCACAACCACTTTGCACAACTCTGCAACAAATTTGCATCACTCCACAACCAATTCGCACCACTCCGCAACCAGTTTGCACCACTCCGCAACCAATTCGCAGCACTCCGCAACCAATTCGCACCACTCCATAACCAGTTCGCACCACTCCGCAACGAGTTTGCACCACTCCGCAACCAGTTCGCACCACTCCGCAGCCAGTTCGTACCACTCCGCAACCAGTTCGCACCACTCCATAACCAGTTCGCACCACTCCGCAACGAGTTCGCACCACTCCGCAACGAGTTTGCACCACTCCGCAACCAGTTCGCACCATTGCGCAACCTGTTCGCACCCCTCCGCAACCAGTTTGCACCTTTCTGCAACTAATTCGCACCACTCCGCAACCAGTTCGCACTACTCCGCAACCAGTTCGCACCACTCCGCAGCCAGTTCGTACCACTCCGCAACCAGTTCGCACCACTCCATAACCAGTTCGCACCACTCCGCAACGAGTTCGCACCACTCCGCAACGAGTTTGCACCACTCCGCAACCAGTTCGCACCATTGCGCAACCTGTTCGCACCCCTCCGCAACCAGTTTGCACCTTTCTGCAACTAATTCGCACCACTCCGCAACCAGTTCGCACTACTCCGCAACCAGTTCGCACCACTCCGCAGCCAGTTCGTACCACTCCGCAACCAGTTCGCACCACTCCATAACCAGTTCGCACCACTCCGCAACGAGTTCGCACCACTCCGCAACGAGTTTGCACCACTCCGCAACCAGTTCGCACCATTGCGCAACCTGTTCGCACCCCTCCGCAACCAGTTTGCACCTTTCTGCAACTAATTCGCACCACTCCGCAACCAGTTCGCACTACTCCGCAACCAGTTCGCACCACTCCGCAGCCAGTTCGTACCACTCCGCAACCAGTTCGCACCACTCCATAACCAGTTCGCACCACTCCGCAACGAGTTCGCACCACTCCGCAACGAGTTTGCACCACTCCGCAACCAGTTCGCACCATTGCGCAACCTGTTCGCACCCCTCCGCAACCAGTTTGCACCTTTCTGCAACTAATTCGCACCACTCCGCAACCAGTTCGCACTACTCCGCAACCAGTTCGCACCACTCCGCAGCCAGTTCGTACCACTCCGCAACCAGTTCGCACCACTCCATAACCAGTTCGCACCACTCCGCAACGAGTTCGCACCACTCCGCAACGAGTTTGCACCACTCCGCAACCAGTTCGCACCATTGCGCAACCTGTTCGCACCCCTCCGCAACCAGTTTGCACCTTTCTGCAACTAATTCGCACCACTCCGCAACCAGTTCGCACTACTCCGCAACCAGTTCGCACCACTCCGCAGCCAGTTCGTACCACTCCGCAACCAGTTCGCACCACTCCATAACCAGTTCGCACCACTCCGCAACGAGTTCGCACCACTCCGCAACGAGTTTGCACCACTCCGCAACCAGTTCGCACCATTGCGCAACCTGTTCGCACCCCTCCGCAACCAGTTTGCACCTTTCTGCAACTAATTCGCACCACTCCGCAACCAGTTCGCACTACTCCGCAACCAGTTCGCACCACTCCGCAGCCAGTTCGTACCACTCCGCAACCAGTTCGCACCACTCCATAACCAGTTCGCACCACTCCGCAACGAGTTCGCACCACTCCGCAACGAGTTTGCACCACTCCGCAACCAGTTCGCACCATTGCGCAACCTGTTCGCACCCCTCCGCAACCAGTTTGCACCTTTCTGCAACTAATTCGCACCACTCCGCAACCAGTTCGCACTACTCCGCAACCAGTTCGCACCACTCCGCAGCCAGTTCGTACCACTCCGCAACCAGTTCGCACCACTCCATAACCAGTTCGCACCACTCCGCAACGAGTTCGCACCACTCCGCAACGAGTTTGCACCACTCCGCAACCAGTTCGCACCATTGCGCAACCTGTTCGCACCCCTCCGCAACCAGTTTGCACCTTTCTGCAACTAATTCGCACCACTCCGCAACCAGTTCGCACTACTCCGCAACCAGTTCGCACCACTCCGCAGCCAGTTCGTACCACTCCGCAACCAGTTCGCACCACTCCATAACCAGTTCGCACCACTCCGCAACGAGTTCGCACCACTCCGCAACGAGTTTGCACCACTCCGCAACCAGTTCGCACCATTGCGCAACCTGTTCGCACCCCTCCGCAACCAGTTTGCACCTTTCTGCAACTAATTCGCACCACTCCGCAACCAGTTCGCACTACTCCGCAACCAGTTCGCACCACTCCGCAGCCAGTTCGTACCACTCCGCAACCAGTTCGCACCACTCCATAACCAGTTCGCACCACTCCGCAACGAGTTCGCACCACTCCGCAACGAGTTTGCACCACTCCGCAACCAGTTCGCACCATTGCGCAACCTGTTCGCACCCCTCCGCAACCAGTTTGCACCTTTCTGCAACTAATTCGCACCACTCCGCAACCAGTTCGCACTACTCCGCAACCAGTTCGCACCACTCCGCAGCCAGTTCGTACCACTCCGCAACCAGTTCGCACCACTCCATAACCAGTTCGCACCACTCCGCAACGAGTTCGCACCACTCCGCAACGAGTTTGCACCACTCCGCAACCAGTTCGCACCATTGCGCAACCTGTTCGCACCCCTCCGCAACCAGTTTGCACCTTTCTGCAACTAATTCGCACCACTCCGCAACCAGTTCGCACTACTCCGCAACCAGTTCGCACCACTCCGCAGCCAGTTCGTACCACTCCGCAACCAGTTCGCACCACTCCATAACCAGTTCGCACCACTCCGCAACGAGTTCGCACCACTCCGCAACGAGTTTGCACCACTCCGCAACCAGTTCGCACCATTGCGCAACCTGTTCGCACCCCTCCGCAACCAGTTTGCACCTTTCTGCAACTAATTCGCACCACTCCGCAACCAGTTCGCACTACTCCGCAACCAGTTCGCACCACTCCGCAGCCAGTTCGTACCACTCCGCAACCAGTTCGCACCACTCCATAACCAGTTCGCACCACTCCGCAACGAGTTCGCACCACTCCGCAACGAGTTTGCACCACTCCGCAACCAGTTCGCACCATTGCGCAACCTGTTCGCACCCCTCCGCAACCAGTTTGCACCTTTCTGCAACTAATTCGCACCACTCCGCAACCAGTTCGCACTACTCCGCAACCAGTTCGCACCACTCCGCAGCCAGTTCGTACCACTCCGCAACCAGTTCGCACCACTCCATAACCAGTTCGCACCACTCCGCAACGAGTTCGCACCACTCCGCAACGAGTTTGCACCACTCCGCAACCAGTTCGCACCATTGCGCAACCTGTTCGCACCCCTCCGCAACCAGTTTGCACCACTCCGCAACCAGTTCGCACCACTCCGCAACCAATTTGCACCACTCCGCAACTTGTTCTCACCACTCCGCAACCAGTTCGCACCACTCCGCAACCACTTCGCACCACTCCACAACCAGTTTGCACCACTCCGCAACGCGTTTGCACCACTGCGCAGCATGTTCACACCACTCTGCAAGTAGTTCGCACCACTCTGCGACCAGTTCGCACCACTCTGCAACCAGTTCGCACCACTCCGCAACCAGTTCGGATTATTCCGCAACCAGTTCGCACCACTCGGCAATCAATTCGCACCACTCTGCAATCAATTTGCACCACTCCGAAACCACTTACCACTATGTAACCAGTGTGCACCACTGCGCAACCAGTTGGCACCACTGCGCAACCAGTTAGCACCACTCCGCAACCAGTTCGCACCAATCCGCAACCAGTTTGCACCACTGCGCAACCAGTTAGCACCACTCCGCAACCAGTTCGCACCAATCCGCAACCAGTTTGCACCACTGCGCAACCAGTTCGCACCATTCCGCAACATTTTCGCACCACCCCGCAACCTGTTCGCACCACCCCGCAACCAGCTCGAACGAACCCGCATCCAGTTCGTACCACTCTGAAACTAGTTCGCACCACTTCACAACCAGTTCGCACCTCTCCAATACCAGTTCGCAACACTCCGCAACCAGTTCGCACTACTCCGTAACTAGTTCGCACCACTCTGCAGCCAGTTCGTACCACTCCGCAGCCAGTTCCTACCACTCCGCAACCAGTTCGCACCACTCGACAACCAGATTGCAACACTCCGCAAGCAGTTCGAACAAGTCCGCAACCAATTCGCACCACTCCCCAACCTGTTTGCACCACGCCGCAACCCGTTCGCACCACTCTGCAACCAGTTCGCACCACTCCTGAACCAGTTCAAACCACTCTGAAACCAGTTTGCACCACTCCGCAACCACTTCGCACCACTCTGCAACCAGTTTGCACCACTCGACAACCAGTTTACACCACTCCGCAAGCAGTTCGCACAACTCCGCAACCAATTTGCACAACTCCCCAACCTGTTCGCACCACGCCGTAACCAGTTCGCATCACTCCGCAACCAGGTCGCACCACTCCTCAACCAGTTCGCACCACTCCGCAACCAGTTCGCACCACTCCGCAACCAGTTCGCACCACTCCGCAGCCAGTTCGTACCACTCCGCAGCCAGTTCGTACCACTCCGCAGCCAGTTCGTACCACTCCGCAGCCAGTTCGTACCACTCCGCAGCCAGTTCGTACCACTCCGCAGCCAGTTCGTACCACTCCGCGACCAGTTCGCACCACTCGACAACCAGTTTGCACCACTCCGCAACCAGTTCCCACCACTCCGCAACGGATTCGCACCACTGCACAACCAGTTCGCACCACTCCACAACCAGTTTGCACCATTGCGCAACCAGTTTGGACCACTTCGCAACCCGTTCGCACCACTCCGCAACCAGTTCACACGGCTCTGCAACCAGTTTGCACCACCCAGAAACCAGTTCGCACCACTCTGCAACCAGTTTGCGCCACTCCGCAACCAGTTCGCACCACTCCGCAACCAGAACGCACCACTCCGCAACCAGTTCTCACCACTCCGCAACAAGTTCGCACCACTCCGCAACCGGTTGGCACCACTCCACAACCAGTTCGCACCACTCCACAACCAGTTTGCACTACTCCGCAACCAGTTTGCACCACTCCGCAACCAGTTCGCACCACTGTGCAACCAGTTCACACCAATCCGTAACCAGTTTGCACCACCCTGCAACCAGTTCAGACCACTCCGCAACCAGTTCACGTCACTCCGCGACCAGTTCACACCACTCAGCAACCAGTTCGCACCACTCCGCAACCGGTTTGCACCACTCCGCAACGTGTTTGCACCACTCCGCAACCAGTTTGCACCACTGTGCAACCAGTTTGCACCAGTCCGCAACCAGTTCGCACCACTCCGCAACCAGTTCACACCACTCAGCAACCAGTTCGCACCATACCGCATCCAGTTCGCACCACTCCGCAACCAGTTCGCACCACTCCGCAACCAGTTCGCACCACTCCGCAACC
>SZWC01024554.1:21355-37258 GCA_023375785.1 Penium margaritaceum | reverse complement strand
TAGATATAGATATAGATATAGATGTATATATAGATATAGATATAGATATAGATATAGATATAGATATAGATATAGATATAGATATAGATATAGATATAGATATAGATATAGATATAGATATAGATGTTGATGTAGATGTAAATGTAGATGTAGATATAGATATAGATATAGATGTAGATATAGATGTATATGTATATATATAGATTTAGATACAGGTAAATGTATCAATATGGATATAGATATACATAAACATGGACAAATGTAAACATAGATATGGATGGAATCATGTATGTTTATAAATCCTTGTGAGAGCTCTTTTTTCGGAGATAAGCTCTTAAAACTAATATGATACACTTTCTTCCTGTTTTTCATATCATGAGGTTTCAAACGTTTAGAAAACCTATCTTTACTTTGATTGCCTATGTATGTCTAGCTTGTTCCCATTTGGTCATATCATATGTTGTTCTGTCCATCATTTTCGACAGTTTTTGTACAACCTAGTCGAACGTCTTAACAATCCCGTTTGCTGCCACTTCGCTATGGAAACGGTTGTTTCCGTCATTTCACTCGATCTCGGTGGATTGATTGTGATGGTTAGGACGCGTTTCGATACTCTTTCATTCACTGGATTGTGCTCCAGAACTGCGATGTTGACTTCGCGATCTCCGCCGTTTTGTTTTTTTTGCTGTCTATCGAGCGCGACCGTTCTTGTCGCTCGTCCACGAGCTGTCCTTTTGCATGGAATTAGGATCATGGCCGATATCATACCCAAGCACTTCCAGCGCTTATGGTTCAAGGACTCGTCATGGCTATCGAAATGTATAAGAATGGTCCCTTTCCTTTGTTCTCTCTTGCTACCGAATGGTGCCTCTCGCCGAACCCAGAAGCAATCGTCAACTAGTTTAGCACGCCGAGTTCCACGACGGCAGGACCCCCTTTCCGATGTTGTAGAAAGCATTTACTGTAAAGTGTAGTTCGGACGTGAGACTTCATAATCTTGTGTGGTTTGACTTGAGGAATGAGCATGAAAAATTCTCTTCTTGACGCTTTTACGGGACCAATGCCACACGCATTCCTTGCTGCGGCAGGAAGGCCTTGACCGTCACAATAACCAGCTCTCTCAAAGCGCGAGCGTTTCCGGAGGGCGACCGCGTTGACCGCCGACCAAATGCGGGCTCCGGCGCTGATGGATTTCGTAATGCGGGTCCTCGGGTCGGATCAGAGGGTAAACCCGGGCCCTCTGCTCAATTTGACCTTTCATGATTCATTCACTTTATCCTTCATGTATGTCTTCTGCAACATCCAATGGGGAGAAAATCTATGAATGAAACGCCAAGTCGAAGAAGTCAGTACCGATCATTAAATCATTTGATATCCAAGGACAGGTTGTAGTTGGAAGTAAGGGCATGTGCATTTTAGTTTACCAATTTGCCATTTTGAGCATCTTGAATGAGTATGCAATAGGTTTTGGTATGCAAAGACATGGTGATTAACAGGCTGAAACCCCTAACTACAAAGACCATCAATGACGACTAATCACTGGTGTTACANGCTCCAGCACACACGCACGAAAAAGAAAGGGGAAGCGCAGCAGGGGGTGCAGACGTCTGCGCCGACCCAATCCGACCGTCGCGGCGCCAAGCTGAGGGCCCACCCGCCGCCGCCAGCTGCCAGATTCTTGGCGTGCTTCCCTAGCTTCGAAGGGGTGCCATGTTCAGGGAGGCGTTGACATACCTTGGCCAATGGAAACGACAGGGGTAAAGAGATGCAATGATCGTTCCGCGAAATCTCATGCGTACCTCGTCGTTCTATTCTGACAGCGGTGCAAGCGTCTTCCTCACGCTGAGATCTTTTGACGCAACATCAACGAAGGATGGACCAACGACCCAGGGCCTTACCAAGCAATCGATAAATTCAATAATTCATCGATGAACATGCGCAGGAATATGGCATGTAGCTTCGTTGAGAGGGCTATACGAGCGGTCACTCATTGTGACGGAAGTCGTGATTTTCTTGCCACTTCTGCAGCCGGCGATGGATAGGTGAAACACGATTTCACGATTCATTCACTTTATCCTTCATGTATGTCTTCTGCAACATCCAATGGGGAGAAAATCTATGAATGAAGCGCCAAGTCGAAGAAGTCAGTACCGATCATTAAATCATTTGATATCCAAGGACAGGTTGTAGTTGGAAGTAAGGGCATGTGCATTTTAGTTTACCAATTTGCCATTTTGAGCATCTTGAATGAGTATGCAATAGGTTTTGGTATGCAAAGACATGGTGATTAACAGGCTGAAACCCCTAACTACAAAGACCATCAATGACGACTAATCACTGGTGTTACACCGAGCTCAACATAGATTGATCACAAAGATAAGATATAGAGAAGAATAAACTTTGAGGAATTGTGATGAATGGATGACTAGTATTTCCTTGTAATTGTGCATTGATGATGTGTGTCCAACATAGCAAGCGCATACATGCAATAGCAACATCACAATGAGCAGGGTCTTTGGCCCTCAAGCTGAGTGACACATACGACAACGCATTGTGAAAAGCCGCTTCGAGAAAATTCATCGAGAAGTCGGCGGGGTTTGAGAATATCAACGCGTGATTTAAAACAAAATCCTAGCACAGTCAAGGATTCAACCAAACGGTATCAAAACATCGATACGATTTGCAACACTTGTGTCAACCCTTCTAGAAAGTGGTCAAACCTATCTGACTCTTCTAAGGCAGAACAAAAGAGGTCAGGGCAAGTAGTCGAAATGCCCTCAGTCGAACGACAAAAGAATCCCGAGGTTGACGTGCACTGGAATATGCATGTAAGGACAAAGTTGCCCACTCACGAAGTACGGATACTTGTGTATATCTTGCACGTAAGAACTCCTCCCCTTTTCATCGTGACATCTTGACACATCAACAAAACATAAGTTGGTGACGCATGAAGTAGCCTTTTATAAGATCATTGATGTCTCTCAAGATTTCACAGGGCTCTCAACTGCTGTGTGCGGTGTCATTAATGTGCCACTTCACCAAACACTCTGTTCTTCTTTCAAAGGTGTCAATGTCTAACACAATCTTCCAACTCATACTCCTCATCCCCATCTACATGGATTGGAAGCGTAAGAGTGACATCTCAAAAGGGAAATTTCTCCCAGGGATCCCTGTAATGCTTTAGCTTGCAAACGTTGAAACTTGGTGGATCACCATGTTCACTAGTAGGTGAAGACGAGCAACAACAAGAGTTTGCATTTGCTTGATTTGAAACAACCCAAGCCATCAGGATTTCACCGTTCTGAAGATTCACGAAGTTTCATGTTCGTTAGGCTAAGTAAGACACGATCTTTACTGTTGAACAAATCCCCTCTTTGATGTTAATCTGCACGTTGGTTTATGGATGTTTGTTTCTTTGCGAGCTTAATCGTTCTCGTACCACTCGACGAGCTTTGCGTCACGAGGAACTCTCGTCTATGGCCATATGAGCCACTCCGATGGACAAACCGTCCATGCATAACTTTTGACCGGATAAGACTTTTGCCATCTAACCTTACCCTTAGCTATTTTCCGACTCCTTACTCTATCTTGATGATCTCCCTTGCACCCTTTGGCTTGTCAATGACATTTCTTGTGGTCGCACGAGATGTGCCGAGGTGTCCGGCAAGAATAGCACTGACGTTGATTGTGTTGATCGAGGACATCAATCTCCATTAATGATGAGGTTTCTGTGAATGCGACTTCCCTCTACCATGATATGGATGATGGTCATGGGCTTGCCAACCATTAGATTCCGACATCCAAATGTTGTAGTCTGTGTTGTTGATGTGATCAGTTACTATGACTATTTTCAAAACGTGATCTTAGATACCAAATACTTTAATTGGTTGTTTGATATCACACTTGAGGCATTTGTTGTAGTAGAAAAAGAGTTTGTTATGGGCAAAGTCACTTTCTGTGATGATTTTGTAAAAATGTGTTATGTATTGTATTACATTAGACTTGTGACGCAAGCCTTGAAGCTTGCACTATGCGACAGACTTAACATTCATTGCTCAAAAGTTGGTAAGCATAACACGCGTGAAATCAATCAAATTCTCTGGTGGATTGAGCATTTTGTTCCATGTCATATTGATGTGCTCAAGAGATTGAATGCGAACAATTGAGAAGATGAGAGTGGTCGTTTGAGCCATTGATTTTGCTCCGTTGGTCTCCTATTGTGATTGAATGGCTTTTAGATCATGGCAGCAACCCAGCCTAAGTTTCTTTTTGTTGTTTTTGACCCAAGTAATGGTAAAGTACACCTCCAAACTAGTTAATAACATCTGAACTGTCCTTCCATCGTAGGATCAAACAGCCCAAAAATTGCCCATTGATTTTGGGGTCAGCTAGTGAGTTCTACTTCCTGCACATCCTCCTCCATCGCCACGTTTGGTTGTTGGATCAGATTGATGTTAAGTCTCTCGAATCCTGGCGACTTTTGGTGCGAGACTTCATTAATGCAGGCATGTTGATTGATATCTCTTATTGTGCCAAGATTCACCCCATCAGATAAAAACATAGTCAAAGGCTTTACCGAGCCCGATGGGTCCGTCATTGGGATGGCTATTGGGTTGCTTTGTGGTGCGCCATTCTCTCCAAAATTTGCCGTTACTACCTTGTTTTCATAAGGATTATCATTGACCATGTGTTGTTGATCATCCATTACCGAAGTCTTTGCCAGTTACGAGAGCTCAACGTCCGCTATGCTCACTCATTTCACCATTGTTATCATGAGGTATGTGAATTTTTTAATGGTGGAGATTTGTTGAAGAATTGTAAAAGTTTTTTGCCTTGTCGTTGATGTGTCGGTTGCCCCTTGAGTGCCACTATGCTCCAATACCAAGTGTTACGCAAAGCGGAACATGGATGATTCACATTTATGAGGTGCGGAGTAAAAGATTGAAGGAATTGGGACAAATGGATGATTTTTATTGAGTAGTAAGTGTACATCGATGAGAAGTGTTGAGAATTTTGAGCACAAAGCATGAATGTCGAACGGTTTTCAATTCACACACTAGATTTACAGTGCGCTCCTTTAGTGCTCTTGCATTGTGTAAGCGCACTAGAATTGTACTATACCGTTCTAGTGTTTGCCCACACTTACTACATGTTTTTTGTATGTTTACATGTAGGAGAGTTCGCCATTGTTGTTACACTCTAGCCCCATGTAGTGTACCCCCCTTTAGAAGTGTAGGTCGAGAGTTCCACATGGCACAGAATTACGCACTGAGTACTTTATGATTTTTTTTATAAAAAACGAGCGCACGGAGGCTCTTCATGTCATCACGCTTTCCACTGCCTTATACCACCAACGTGGGAAATGTGGCTAATCAGTCACAATCATTCGTGACAGGTGGAAGCCATATGCATCAACAAAGTGCGTGGGGCTAGTGTATGAGGATAATGTGCTTGTTCTCCATGGAAAACAGACTGGTCATGCATTCTATGCGTGATTTCTTCCTTTGTGGAAACTTAGATTCCTACTTTTGTGCAGGGAGGTCCTGTGTGTGGGGGTAGTGTATGAGGACAGTGTACTCATTTCCTAAGTATAAACACACTACTCATGCATTTGATGTGTGATTTTGTCTCATATGGAACATTGGACACCGATTCCTAGAGGTGTTTCTATTGCATGGAGCTAGTGTATAAGGACACTTTACCCGTTCTCCATATAGAAATACAGTTATCATGCACTTAGTGTGTGATATTGTCTAACATGGGACCTTTGACCCCTGCCCCCATGGGGGGGTCTAGTGCATGGGGCTAGTGCATAAGGGCAGTGCGTTCATTTCCGATGTAAAGATTCACTAATCACGCACTCGATGTGTGATTTCATGATGTATGGAGCATTGGATCCCCACCCCCATGGGGAGGTCCATTGCATTGGGGTATTGTATGAGGGCAGAGTGCTCATTTTCCACATCGAAATACATTGGTCTGGTACTCTATGAGTGTTTTTTTCTCATATGGAACATCAATCTCCCACTCCTACAGGAGGGGGTCCAGTGCGTGGGGATAGTGTATGAGGGAGTGTGCTCATTTTGCATAAAAAGAAACACTGATCACGCACTTAGTGCATGACATTGTCTTACATAGAACCTCTGATCACCACTTCTATGGGGGGATGCAATGCATGGAGCTAGCATATAAGGAAAGTGTAATTTTTCTTCATCTAGAAATGCACTGATCACGCACTCCGTGTGTGAGTTTGTGTTGTATGGGACATTTGATCCGCACCTCCATGGGGGGCTTAGTGCGTGGGGCTAGTGAATGAGGATATTGCACTCTTTGCCCATGTAAAAGTACACTGATCACGCACCAAGTGTGTGATTATATTTTATGGAATGTTTGATTCCCACCCCTATGGGGAGGTCTAGTGCATGGGGTTAATGTATGAGGGCAGTGCTTTTATTCCCCACTTAAAAACACATTGATCAGACACTCATTGAGTAACATCATCTTTATACAAGATTTTGGTTTTCCACTCCTATGGGGCCGTCCAGTGCGTGGGGTAAGTGCAGGTGGCGAGTTGCCGGTGCCCCTACACAAGCCTGATAGGGGCCCACATGTAACATCTCCTTGTTCTTAATGCATTTCAGACTTAGCCAGGTTTGGCCTTCACTCTCTGCCCCTTACATCCGGAGCTCATGCCCTAATGAATTTTATCTTGGTATCAGATTATAGGGGGGCATGTGAGCAGCACAAGCAGTAGAAGAAGTACAAGGAGAACGACGTAAACGCAAAGAAAGCGTGCTACGTGGCACCACGTCGGTAGCAACATGAGGGAGCATTAAGTGACTGCATGTGAATGCCACAAGGGAGTTTAGTAGGGCACAACAATAGGAGCGGTAGTGGTAGCGGTAGAAGTAAGAATGGGTGTGTTTGCACCAGCAACAGTAGTAATAGTAGCACATGTAGAAGCACTAGCACCAAAGCGAGAAGCAGCACTGCTAGTTGCTATGCTGAGCAGCAACAGTGGCACCGGCAGCTGCAACATCGCCTACGATAAAGGCAGCAATAGTAGCAGTAGTAGAAAACACGGCATTATCAGCAATAGCAGCAATAGATACGGCAAGAGCACCAGTAACAATCGCAGTAATTGCAGCCACCATCGTAGCTGCTGCTACCGAAGGGGACTCGCAGCCCCTCCTCCGGTCCCTCGAAGGGTCCATTGGAGGGGCACACCCTTAGGGCCCGACCGAGCCCCCTCAAAGGTCTCCCTTGAAGGGACCCCCCCCCCCTCCTCAGAGGGCCCCCTTGGAGGGGCCCCGTCGAGCCCCCACCGAGGGGCCCATTCCGAGGGGCCCTGTCGGCCCCGTCGAACCCGTCGGCCTCGTCAACCCCGTCAGCCCCATTGACCTTATCGTCTTGTTGGCCGACTGGTAGAGGGACAGGTACAGAGGGATGGACAAACCCCCCCTTCCCTTTTGCTCCATCCTACCCCTGAGCCCCACCTCGCTTGTAAGCGATCGAGCGAGCTCAGTGCGAAGGGACGACCTGACCCCCCACCCTTTCCTTTTTTTTCATCCCCTTCCAGCATCCAACTACCCCTCTTCTCCCTAGGCAATCGAGAAAAGGGGGAGTGTGGGCATATGAGAGTGAGTGATGACCCTAGTAGAAAGAAAAAGGTGTGTTGATTCGCGAAGAAGAAAAAGAGAAAAAAATGAATAAATAAATACACACCTACCACCTAGCATCAAGTAGAGAGGCAACTTGAGAAACAGCCTCTCCCCTCACCAACACAGTTGTAGCTCAAACTGCAGCCACAGACCTCCTGTTACCATAACAACCTTCACCAAGACCATGTCCACAACAGTGACACCAATTTTCATACCTTCAAAAGCACCTTTGCGGGTGGCAAAAGTCACATCGAGTGCAGGTTGAGGAGTGGAAGCAACACCAGCAGCGACCAGATAGCCGTACGCTTCTCCGGGCATGTTGTGGCATTGTAGCTTGTCCGGTCAGGTCACGATTGTTGACCTCGGCACTATGACTTGTCACAGTGACGGTGTCCGTTAGTGGCGTAGTCTCTTGGGGCTTTGTGCTTTACCGTCAGGAGCAGGTGCTCCCCGCACCCCCCATTGTCATGCGCCTGAGATGATTTTGCCGACATGGAAGCAGGTGTCTTGTGCATTTGCCTACTACTACTATGGTGATGGATATCACAACTCACGTTGATGGTCGATGTGGCCTCAAGGTTGGCATCTGCCTTGGTTTCGGACCCGTGAGAATATACGTCCTCCATAGGATGAGGATCTACTTGAGTTGGTGGGTCCATCCATCCGATCTCTGGCAATCATGTTCGCCGAGATCCAAGGCCGGAAGCAGATGATGCAACAGCTATGAAACATTGCCGTGACCAAGCGTGCTACTTCCACAACACCGTCGACCACTTTCTTGCCTTTTTCTGTATCTTCTTCTTCCGCATCTCCCCCGGATGCTTCTTCAGCTGCACCCTCCGGTCCATCCCAAGAGGCTACCATTCTTTTTGCCTTTCATTCTGCCAACATGCCCCCTGTGGATGATTCATCTTTTGCTGGTCGGTCTCGCGCGCGACATCATCATTTCAGCACGACGTGTCGTGCTCGACTGAGCTTAGACAGATTGTCCGCTCTCAGGACTACCATTGGTGATCTTGTCAAGAGGGAGAGTGGTTGTCATTGACATCCAACCACATTGATATTGATAGGATCAGCACCTTTTCCTAAGAGCAGTATCGCGAAGTCACTTCAAGCAAATGCGAATGCCAGGGTGTTGACACCTCACATGGATACACATCCAGACATGGCGTTGATGGTGGATACATGCGATTCATCGAGTTTGACTTGCACGTTGAGGCAGGAGCAAATTGCATCAGGAGCTATGCTCAAAGTTCCTTGGGTGGTGCCACTTGCGGATCATACCAATGGTGGCCCGGTGGTGGCACAAGAGCCCGGTACGGCCTGAGATGTCTCTTGTGGAACTCTAGGGGAGTTTGTGCAAGTGGCTCACACCAACCCGGCAGCGGTCGCAATGCAAGAGCATAGTGGATCAACTGGTCTTTCAAGTAAGGAGGAATTCTTGAGAGTCGCGTTAGTGAGGGAGATCATTGGGATTTTTAGCGGACACAGCAGGCTCCACTTTGTCATCGGCGCTACGCGCAGATCAACTTTACTATCACTTGCCATCCATGTTCCTAGAGTCTGTGGGTTCTCGTAGAAACAGAGGATCAACGACCAGGTGATGATCCTTACTCCATCATCGGCCAGGTGACAACAACCGGTCTTCTAAGCAAGACAATGTGTGAGTGCCAAGTGTGCTTGCTCCTTTCCTTGACTGGCATAGGATCAGTTGTCCAGCCGAAGTTTTGCATACCTGTATTCACTACGCAGACATCTAAGGACAGTGTAGTATATCTGGCCAGGCGGATGGAGTCACCTAGTCAACAGTAGCTAAGTTCTGCCCTCACGTGTTCATCCGTTGGTGATCCTACTGATCACATTGACGATGAAAGTGGTAGTACCTACATAAACGGCATTTCCACAAGCTCTGCACACTTTGATGACTCTACCTACTCCTCTCTCTTGACACACGACCACTCATCCCTCCTCGTCTTACAGACATGAGCTGCGGTTGAGATGCAACACCTTCAGCTACATCCAATTATCTAGCACCTTAGCACGTTACGAGTTTGGCTGACCCCCAGGAGGATGCAGCAGCATGGGCTCCATCTTCTTCATAGCAGAGACGTAGTTGGATTTGTACGCGCAATTTCTATAGTCTACGCATACAGCATCCATTGAGGAAGATTTGGTGCTACACGAGGCAGAGATGAGACACCTCCGCGTGTCCAAGGCATCTTACGTTGACTTAAAGGAGTGTACATAGATACTACTGTGGGATGTGATGGTAGCGCGGGAGGGACTATCAGTGCACAAGAGTAGTACTTGAGTAGCACAAGAGTAGTAGTATGTAGGTAGTAACCCACATAAGCTTACCACTATTAGGACCTTGCACACGCGTCCCAGGGAAGGATCCTGTACAAGCTCTGAGTATGATGTCAGATGGAGATACTACCATAAGAGAGGTGAGCATGCCTTTAGTCCCCGTCATCCTCGTTCCCAAGGACTCCATCATTGCTCCTCTTTCTACACCTATTTCCATCACAAATCTTCCTCCACCTGCCTCAATAGCTCCATCTTCAAATTCATCCATGTGTGTGCATTCGGCTGAGTGTGCTAGCCCTCCTCCCCTTGTGGTGGTGCACCCTTTTGCTTCAGGGTACTCCATTCTGCTTCGAAGGCCAGCTCTGCCACTTCATCCATGGCTGTGTGTTGCTCACCCACTCCCTGCCCTCCGTCGTTCCCTGATGCGCCACAGTACAGAGGAGAGAGGAGAGAGTGGGGGTTGGGACTTATTGCGGTCTCATAAGCGTTTGCATGCTCCGTGAGGTGCACAGACGGTGACTGTGGCAGTAGTTAGAGCTCCATTATTCATATGGCAGCAGACTCGTCATGACAGAAGGAGCAATTTCTTCATGGTGTAGTGCTGCCACATTTTCTTTCCCAAGATCATAGAGAGAGGAGTATCCATTTCAATGCTTGTTGGAAATAGCTATTTTGGCATCACAGTTTTGGCCATTACGATATCAGTACATCAGCAGCAGGTTCCTTTTCTCAGGGGGAGTGTTGTTTGGACTTTGACCTGTTGCGGCGTTGCAAGAGATGCATGATGAGGGGTCTTTGCTCTCCCTCGACCTGTTGTGATGTTACGATAGTTTCACGTGCCTTTGCATACCATATGCATGTCATTGCATGTGCAACATAGTACTCTATTGGTCAAGACCTGGACACTTGGCGGGTTGTACCAGTGCCACAAGGAAACCTATACCTTTATGACCTGTGCATGATGTGATTTGTACTGTCGTTTGTGCATTTGTGAGACTCCTTGTATGGTCGAGGCCCGGACACTTGGTTGGTTATACTAGTTTCACGAGAAGACCTTGTGGCCTTCATTGTGTTCCAGAGGATAGCGGGTTTGCCCTCTATTCTTGGAGGAGGAGCTGTTGCACGTGTGTGGTTGATTGGTGCTCGTCGTGGTTTTGTACAAGCCATCATTCCATATCTTGGCTTACTTGTTGTGTTGACAGCTATGTCAGCCAGGGGGAGTTTTGGTTTATGTGGCTTCCAACCGTCACGAGTGACGGTGATGGATTACCCATGTTCCCCACATTGGTGGGACAGGGTAGAGGCGAGCGTGACATGACAGGCCTTCAGATTGTCTTGAGACTTCTCCAAAACCTACGATAGTGTCGGTAAAACGCGACCGATGCATTCCGATAGCCTGGTTGGTTTGGCGGGAGTGAAGAGACTTTTCTCGGTGGGTTGAGACCCCCATACCCGTAGGACTGTACCGCTCCTGATACAATCTGCTCCTCTCCCTGTGTGGAAGTCGACCTCAATGACACGCATGTCTCCACCATCAATGTCATGTCTGGATCTGACTCCATATCATGTTTTGACATAGTAGCATCCGTTTCAACATAAGTTGACTCCGTTATGCTGCTCTCAGGCAAAAGTGTTGACCCTGTCGATATCGATGTGGCAGGTTGTCCCCAATAGCCACTCACTGAACGAACATGACATCAAAATGTATGAAACCTAATCCAAACCAATTCAACATACGAAGACAAAGCCTCGAAAAGATGAAAAATGACATATTGCTCATGTCGATGTGGATTGATGAATAGAGGTTAATCGGCTATGAACATGTGCCTGGATTGTAAATTTGGCCAGAATTGCATGCGACGCAAGGCACAAACTCCCAACAAGATCATAGTGGGAAAGAAGTGACCCATCGATTTCCTCAATTTCACATGATAGTGTTTATGTCCTTACATTTGTGGTTAAGTGAAAACGTAACCACCAAGTGCGCAGGTTGGGACAATAGCATTTTTGGTGCAGCTTGCGGGAACCCACACTTGTTGCTTGCCGTTGTGGCCAAGGCAAAGCAACAGCGACTCTGCTGCCCCCTTAGCTTGCTACACGAGAGTCTAAGTGTGAGAGCTCTAGTTTGTCTCTTAGAAATAAACGCACCAGAGTTTGCGTCAGAACCGTAGCTGAATGAACCAATGACTGATTAGGAGAGAATGAAGAATGAGCAACTGATTGAGACCCCCCTCAGTTCTACCCTCACCTCAACTCTGTGAGGCTTGTTACTTAGAAAACCAGCCAACAAAAAAAACCTAGCATTACCGTGTTGGACGGAATTTCCTAAGTGAGCCCTGCAAAACACCAAAAAGCCCAAAACCAGAGCGTTGTCCGTTTTGCCTAAACACTGGACCACATTGTCAGAGCGGTTGTCGTTGTGCAACCGTAGCAGCGACTGTTGTTGTGCAGCCGCAGCAGCGGCTACTACTGCTGTTGGTTTTTGCTCTCATTGTGCTTTTTTGTGTCCTCCCGGCTTGTGTACATCGGCATGCAGATGACTGACGGCGAGACTCGACGCTGATGGAGTGTCATCCGGTGGAGCCGACGCACGCTGAGGTCTTCTCGTAGTTCGCTGGAGCCTCCTCTCTACGCCGACGTGTTCAGCTCCATCGGCAAGCCTCCTTGGCGGTCGCGCTGCCGGCGGTCACGGCCACTGCAGTTGCTGTCTGCATGCGTCCAGCGCGTCCTATCACGTCTGCATCGTCATGCGCTGCCTAGGGTCCTTGCTGCATGTTGCAAGGCCCTGTTCGACATCATAAACCATCGTAGGCACTGCTTGGGTTCAGGCCGCCATAACTCCGCGCTACTATTTTTCTAGCTGATTCTGACCGCACGGCTGTGTTCGCAGTGTCGGTATTATGGTATGGTCCAATTTTCAGGCAAAACGGACGACGCCCGGGTTTTGGGCTGTCGGCCGTCTGGCAGGCCTCACCGAGAAAACCTGCCAGCCTGAAAACAGGTAATTTCTGATTGGCTGGTGAACTGAGTAACAAGCTCTACAGAGCTCGGGGGGAGGCTAGTTCTTGGAGGGGTCTCCCATTGTGTTTTATTGTTCATTCCTAATCAGTCTTTTCAAGTTTTCAACTGCTTTCTGGCGCTAACACTGGCACACACACTTCTGAGTAACAAACCCAGAGCTTCCAGACTTAGGCTCTAGAGCAGCAGACTGAGGGGGCAGCAGACTTAAGCAACAAGCGTGGAAGCCCGCACGCTGCATCAACAACGCATGCTGCCCCAACCTGCCACTTAGATTTCTAGCTTGGTATCAGATCTAGAGCGTAGCAGCAGCAGCAGAAGACTGGCGTACAAGTGCCAAACAGCGCCGGCGGATCTCCATACGCGCCACTGCAGGGGAAATGGTGCCGGATTTTTTCCGGCAGCATTGACCCGCCTGGTGGCGGCATCAGAATTTTTCCCACGGCCACTGGGCCAGGGGAAATGCTGCCGGATTTTTATCCGGCAACACTGACCCCCACGTTGGACGCGAGGAGGTGAGCGGCCGGCCATGTCAGGCGCTTGCTGGCGACGACGCACGCGGCGATGTCCTCCAGGTGTGACTGACAGCAGCAGCCAGCAGCAGCAGCAGCAGCTTGCAGTAGCACACAGCAGCAGCAGTAGCTTGCATTAGCAGCAGCAGCAGCTCCCTGCAGTAGCAGCAAGCAGTAGCTGCAGCAGCGTGCAGCAGCAGCAACAGCCGCAGCAACGAGCCACAGCAGTAGCAGCAGCTGCCCGCAGCGGCTGTTGCTGCTCGCAGCCCGCAGCAGGCAGCAGCTCGCTGCTCGCTGCCAGCGAGCAGCAACCCGTTGCTCGCTGCCAGCGAGCAGCAGCCCGCTGCTCGCTATCAGCGACCAGCTGCCCGCCGGGATAGAGAAAACAAAAAAAAAGGGGAAGAGAAAAAACATCCCCCAACCCCGCAGCGTGCAGCAGCAGCCCGCAGCAATAGCGAGCTGCAGCTGCACCATGCAGCAGCTGCAGCAGCGTGCAGCAGTAGCAACAGCAGCAGTAGCAGCAGCAGCAGCGTGCAGCAACGTGCAACAGCAGCAATAGTAGCAGCAGTAGTGGCAACAACACCAACAGCAGCAGCAGCAGCAGCGGCAACAGCACTAGCAGCAGCGGCAGCAACTACAGCGGCTGCAGCAACAGCAGTAGCAGCAGCAGTGGCAGCAACTGCAGCAGGAGCAGCAGCAACAACTGTAGTGGCTGCAGTAGCAACAGCTGCTGACGTCACCACCTCCCTGTTGACGTCATTGCTGACGTCACTGCTGACATCATCAACAACAAAAAAGAATAGAAAAACAAACAAGAAACCACAAGGGGGACAACAGCAGCACTCACACTCAGCAATCTTTGTTGACGGCAACTATCTGCGACTGACGTCACTGCTGACATCAGCGGCATAAACAAAAAAAAACAAAGGAAAAAAAAAGAAAACTAAGGGACACACGCCCATGGTTGATAGCCCTAGTCAGGAGGGGTCCTCCTCTGTTGCAGGGACCCCTACCTCCCTTTTCTTGCAGCGCCTGCAGCAGTAGCAGCACCAGCCGCAGCAGCAGCAGCTCCAGCCACCACAGCAGCAGTAGTAGTAGCAACAACAGTAGTAGCAGCGGCGGCAGCAGCGGCGGCAGCAGCAGCAACCAAAGCAGTAGCAGCCGCAACAGCAGCAGCAGCAGCAGCAACGGCAGCAGCATCGGCAGCAACCGTTGTAGCAACAGCAATTTCCACAGCAGCAGCAACGGCAGCAGTAGCACCAGTAGCAGCAGCAGAAGCGGCAGCAGCAGCAGTAGCAGCAGCAGTAGCACTAGCAGCAGCAACAACAACAACAGCAGCAGTAGCAGCAACAACATCACTAGCAGCACTAGCAGCTGTCGCAGTAGCTGCCGCAGCAGCTACCGCTGCCACAGCGGAAGCAGCAACAGCAGCCCACTGGTATCGTTGGCGGCAATCCTGACCCCCTCGTTGCTCTTCAGCAATAGCTCGCCGCCTTGATGCAGCAGCTTGCAGCGCTCCAGCCAGTTGTCTCCCAGTCTCCCACCAGTGTGCCACCATCGTTTGTTCCTCCAAGGCACGCCACTCAAGCCGTGTCTGCTGCCACATACTACCAGGCACAGCAGCAGACTCAGCGCCAGCGGCAGACAGTGATCTCCGTCCTTGGCCCCACTCTGGGTGCCGGCCACAGGCAGAAGGACTTTGAGACGCTGCCGCCGCCGCTTCAGGCCGGCGAGCAGTTTCGGAGCTGTGAGCTCAGCTTCCGGATGTGGGCGCAAGGGGAGGGGTTGTGGGCATACAACACCCTCCCATACAACCCCACCCAGGCGGACAAGCTGTATGACGCTGGTCGCGCTGTTCAGGCCCTTCTCCCAGTCGCCCCCCCGGCTTCCCGCCTGGCCCTACAGCCTTTCCTCGGCGACTTCATCGCTGGCGACACTCCAGACCCTGCAGCCGCCTGGCACGTCCTCACCAGGCCCCATCGCCTGTCCTGCGACACTGAGCTCAGTCGTCTGCTCTGGGAGTTCAACTCCCTGCACATGGAAGAGACCGAGACAGTCACTGCCTACTAGCAACGGGCAGAGGACATCCTTCGTCGTCTCGGCACATCTGCTCCGCCTCCTCTGTCCGCGCTTCTCACCATCAAGCGCGGTGCCACCAGCGCGTACACAGACGTCTTCGTCCATTACCCCCAGGACGTCCTTTCCACCATGGCGGCCCAGGGCACCCTTATGCCCTGGGCGTACGAGCTTTTCCTTCGCATTGAGGAAGCTCGCCAGGAGTCCCACCTCCATCGCATGGAGGCTCTTGCATCTCCTGCCGTCGCCTCCCCTGCCGTTGCCTCCGTAGCCGTCGCCTCCCCCGCCGGAGCTACCTCCTCGTCTTCGGGAAAGAAGAAGAAGCACCG
>SZWC01024549.1:11041-30680 GCA_023375785.1 Penium margaritaceum | reverse complement strand
CCACTGTTGGAAACAAATTCACGCTACACCCGATTCGTCCTCCATACGATTTTCGGCACGGCGGACATCCAAAGTATTTGTTTTTAACAGTGGCTATCGGAATTATTATGTACATTTTTTGGACGTTATACGCATGTTTCTGCAAAAGTGGCCCTGCCATGCTTTATGTGCGAAAAGTGGGTACGACGTTCTTTTGTTGCGAAGACAGTGGGTATTAGGCAAGTGTACCCTTCTTTGTTCGGGGGGGTGACCATATACCCATCGATTTCTCGATAGATCCCCCATATCCAAGTATCGCTCTTTAACAACCCCATATCCATACGGCGAACACTCTATGTCTCCCATACCACGTGATGGGTGTTTTTCACCGCCATGTCGAGGTGCCGCGGAAAATGAACGCTATGTCCAGTACTTTTTACTTTAACAACGATGTATCCATCCGAATTCGACACTTGTACAGACTTGTCGCAAACGGACCCGAGCCGTATTGGGGGTTATACAGTGCGCCGGCAACAGATTTCAATTTCACCTCAAAAGTAAACGACAATGTTACAGTCGAATTCATCCGAAAACAGACAAAGCCGTCCACTGTACTCGTGAGATGTAATGACAGCATCCTGGTGTGGGGGAGGGGGGGGGTTGTATTGCATATGGAATTATACTTTGGCTCGCCTCCATGCGAACCCACTTGTCTATGCCGTCAAACTTAGCAATGACATTGACATGAACGCCGAATACGGTCGAATAAGAAACTGTTGACAAACGCCGCTGACATGCGCGATTGGTCCTTTCATCATCCACTCCTGACTATCGTGATTGGTCGTTCCATGAGCAACCGCCACGCACATGACGGTTTGCTGAGTACTCTTGCTGACTGCGTGAAACGACCAGAGTTGAATGTAAAAACCCACCATTTGCAGGGACGTTTCAGCGGTTTTTCGCGTTACCACCGCGATAGGGCTCCACTTGTGGGCGTTGGACATGGACCGGATGGACGTAGAGCGGGGACTGCCACCGATGCTCGGTCGGGGTAACATCGAACCCCCTCGACGTGGTCCATGGGGTGAGGACATTCCCGTTCCACCCAAACCAACATGTGATGCGTCCAAGGCTGCATGGCGGCAGGTGAAGGCTCAGTGGGACGCCATGTATGACCATGCGCCGCCGAGTCCTCACACCATGTGTTGGATTTTGGGTATGCGGGCTCCGACTAGCCGCCCTGTGTACGCCAAAAGTGATTGGCAGCCATGGCTGCAGATGCATCCCATGACGTTATCGCGTCTTTGACCCCATGGTTATTTCATTATAAATGATCTCACTTTTACTACTGGATACCCAATATTCTTCACTGCCCATGTTTACTGCAGTTGTGTGTACCATATGTTTACGGTGAAGTGGACAAAGTTGTGTAATATTGTACTAGATACACAATTAATATTTAGGGGGGTTTAATAACAACATCCCCATGGCATCAAACACTCACACTTCCAACTACTTTAGGAGGCAAGGCTATTGGCAAAGTTGTTCGTGTGAATGACTTGCACATATGGCATTCATAATGACTTTTCCAACGTCCTCCTCAAGAGCACCTACATTACACAGCCTCCCATGAAAGGACCGGGCAGTCCACTGACCAACCATCGCTGCACCATAGGTGGCAAAGAATAGATCCAGGCCATGATCTCACAGGCAGGACACAAGTTTCCAGTAACACAGCAACCATGAGGGTTGCATTCCACAAACTCCAACTCCTCTTCTGTTTCCGATGACGTAGAGTCTGCGCCCTCTATGTCACAGTCCTCTACGTCGTTAAAGACTTCTTCCAGCTCCTCATCACATGCGTTGTCTGCATTATGCCACGCTCTATGTTGACAAGGACACATATACATCTTCACAATGTGCACTGGTCGTGGTGTCCAATCCTTCCACTTCATGATGATATATGTCACACCTGCTCCAGCCAGGAATGAAGTAAAACAATCCATGGCTGTCTGTGTGGGTGTGAAAGGCAATTCAATGAAGACAAGATGCAATGAAGAGAATGAACCATAGGACAATGCTTGCCCTTTATACAACGTTTTGGCAAGACAGAGTAGTTGAATTTGTACTGCTGAATTCTATGTTACACCAATTGCATTCACTGAATTGTTTGCATTCACATAACCCTGGGTTTAACGATTGTTCATACCAGAACATGAATGGCCTGTAAAATTTATTTCATAACTCGCCACAACTGTATGGCGTTTTGCTATCTATGAGACACACCCTACCCCAAAAGCACTACACCCTCACTACAGCTACCCCTGCAACACTCAGCCGTCACACACGACTGCTACTGTGGCAACCCTTGTAGTCCCAGAGGTGGTGGTAAGGAACCAAAGTCTTCTGTCAGTCCTCATCACACGTGCTCCCACCTTCTTCGTCCATGGTGTGACCTGCAACAGACACATGGCAACTTTATACGATGAATGACAAAATTTGCACGAGTGATAAGTGGACAGCAGGAAACACCACATGAACATGAAGGAGCCAACTTACACTTCAAAACACTTCGGGGTCGTCATCCCACTCCTCTGCGCACTCCTCCCAACCATCCATGACGCAGGCTTGTTGTTGTTCACGGACTGTTCTGGCCTCCCACTCCCTTTGCTGCTGAGGGTCAGCAAATTCGTCGCCCTCCTCGGCCTCCTCCTCATCTGAGTCGCTAAGGACGTGCCGTTCAGAGTCGTAGATCTCCTCCTACGCAGAGTCGTAGCCTGCTGCCTCAGGGTCGTACTCATCTTCGTCAGTTGCGACACCCGCAACTCCTGATGCCCTTGCTGTTGCTGCAAGCACCGCAGATGCCGCAGCAGCAACTCTGTTTGCAGTTTCAGTGGTGCTCCTGCGCCCCGCCTGCCCCGTCCATCCCCAGCCTGGGCCAATGCCTTGGCCAATGCCCAGCACGCTGGTCCCTGGACTGTCGTCGGAAAGTAGGACAATAGTTTCTGCTGCAGTCCCTGCTCGTCGTGCTCCAGCTGGGGTGGTACAGGGGGCACCAATGCCGTCAGACGCAACTGCTGCTGCACCTTCGGTTTCCCCTTGGGTCTCCGCAGGAGGCCACCTACCGGCATTTGCCTCTGCCTTGACGGCATCGTCCACGCGCTGTAGTCGGCGTTTCAGAGCATTGGCCGCAACCTCAACAGCTGGAGCCAAAGCTGCCTCGTTCGTGCACTTCTTCTTAGTGTGTCCCTTGTGTCCGCAACGCGGGCAGATGTAAGTTTTCGGCCGCTTGTCCTCGCAGTCCCACCGTGCACTCTTCGGCCGCCCTGCTCCACGTTTAGGTCCTGGCTGCTGCCACGGGATACCATCCGGGACTTTGAGGGAAGCAGGGTTCACGCCTGCCATGGGGAAGTTGTATGTTCGTCTGTATGCCATGCGTGTGAGTCCCACGTCACACAATGCCTCGACTTGCTCCCCACGGCCGATGACAAAAGCGCACGCATGCACACATGGCTGTCCCCACTCCTTCCAGGCACCGCATGTGCACGTGCGGTCCTGCACGTTCACGGTACGGGTTCTGTTGCTCGGCCCCGTCACGCTGCAACTCTGGGGCCCTTCCTCCACGACGTCGTACGTGTGCGCCAGGACACTGCTGTTGAGAAGGCGCTTAGCCGGTGTTGGCACGAGCTGACCTTCACATGACTTGCTGGACCGGCGCCTCTCTGCAAGCAAGCGCTGGACCCAACTGTACAGCGACAAAAAGCAGTGGAAGGGCAATAACTTTATGCACTGAACGATGCGGGCGTTCAACGACTCCGCCGCGTTGGACGTAGTGTGTCCACCACAGCCGAGAGGACAGTACAGCCTCGCCCAGTGCTCCCTTAGAATGCCGCCCACGTCATCTGCTCCGAGGAGGTAAACAACAGTGCGTGAGTTGACGGAACGCAGCTGTTCTTCGCACCTGGTCCATTCTGCGGGTATCAGCGCATGTGTCAGCCGCCAAAACCAGTACCCAGCCTGCTTCCCAAACTTCTGCCTTGCGTTCTGCCGCAAGTGGTAGCAGCAGTAGGTGTGATGAGCCCCAGGCAACTCCTTCTCCACAGCAATCAACAAACCTTTATCACGGTCAGATATGACGACCGTTCCCTTCTCTGCAGTCGTTGGATACGCGATGGCGAGATGCTCCAAAAACCATGACCAATTGTCCTCGTTCTCCCCCTGCACCATGGCCCACGCCATCGGCACAGCGTTGTCGTTGGCGTAAAAAAACTGGCATATGAGGAGCACCTGTTTGTGGCCATTCTTCAGGTGCGTCCCGTCCATGGTGAAGATCCGACGTGCGTGCTGGAACCCCAGGACTGTGGCACCCGGGGCGACGAACGCCCTGAGGAAGACGCCTTCGTTGGTGGCCTCGGCAAGTGCATGATTGTTCTTGTCCACACGCTTCAGCTGCATCCAAGAAAAGACATCTGTTTGGTATGTGGAGGAAGTAGTGTACAAAATCAACTGAGTGAAGAACACAACATGACGTACCTCTTCACAGTACACTAGAAACAGACTCCATGATAGTGCTTTGGGGCGGATGAGGTTCTCCTACGCCTTAGCCTTCGCCCGGTACATCGTGTTCTTGTCCACAGCATTTCCACTGGCTTTCCTCACCACGGCGACCAACGTCTTCACATCAGCAATGGGGTTCCGCTTCAGCGTGGATTTGATATGCCGCGCCACCCACTTTACAGTCTTTGCCGGATCACCGCGACCAACTCTAGGGACACACTTGTGTCCATCGACAAACTCGTCCACCACGACGCCGGCGCCATTTGGGGCCACATGCGCACGAAGTAGCCACGGGCAATCTTTCTCCTTGAACTGTCCACACCGTACAGTAAACCGCGTCTTCTCGCTGCGCACCTACCAAATAGTCATTCGGTTGGTGATGGCGTAGACATCCACTGCTGTGCGTGCCTCCGCCATGTCCCGGAACGACATCCCAGGGGGGAAAGTAGGCTGCGCCTTACTGCGCTTTGGGGCCTGACGAGACGCCTCATCGTCCGACGACACTGCACCACCAACAAGGACATGGCAAGAGTGAAGGAACAGATGGATGACCCTGAGTTGGGCACACACGGGGAAAATCGGACGCAAATTTTTCCATCAACATGAATGGGGCGAGAGAGCCTCAGTGTGTCTCTTGCTTGTTCCGGCGAAATCAGGAGCACCTGAGCACGCTGCTCATGCTCGAAGTGCTCGTCATACACGAGGTTTTGGGTGGAAAGGGTTTGGGGGACGAGACCTGGCTCGTTGAGCTGCGGGCGTGAGAGACCATGAGGTTGAGAAACCGTAGTAGCGTCTCCTGACCTACGCCTACGGGACGCAGCCCAGTGCAACTGGACAGCCATCTTGGTGACCTGGGTACACTACATGTAAAATTGAAAGTAAATACACTAGATATCCAGACTCACCGGGCTCAGAGACATCCTCCAGCGCTTCCATGGCGCACGTCAGCTGAGCGTGGTGGCTATGTGACAAGCATTTCGGGGCCTTGGGCCCGACTGTCGAGAGCGCTCGTGAGTAGGCTCTAGTGCGTGACCACCGGACATCGTGGACACGACGCTGGACCTCGATGCACTCCACAGCCCTCGTTGATGCGACGTCTGCATGCATGCGGAAATAGACATCGTGGCACGGCTTCGCGGGGTTTGACCGTCCCGTACATGCCCGTGGACCGAATCGGTGTGCCTCATTGCATTGCCTCGAGACGGTGCATGGAACGTCGACAAAACGACGTCTTCTGCGGGTTCACCGGCTGGCGGTTGCAGACAGCGACGGCCAGCTGGCTGACTAGGCGACTTCCCCTAGCCTGTTGTAAGTGCCGATAGGTAGGATGCATTTTGTCAATGAACAATCGGTCCCTGCTGAACACCAGGTACACACAGAGGAGGTCCGACGTCTTTCCTTTGTAAAAATGCAATCCACCCATTCACCTGAGGCCGTTCAGGGGGGTCGCTCACATTTTACACCATGCACCTGACACTATTGGACGGTCTTCGTTTTCAGCACTGACAGCGCGATGATCCGGAGCCGGGTGTTTACAAACAACGGACACAAAGGTTTTGCAGATTTTTGACATATTACTTTTAACGTAAATATAAACACCCCATGTCCACCACTTTCTAAAAACGACGCCATACCGGTATGGCGTGGAAAAGAAACCGGTCTGGACATGGCGCTGTAATCGACGCGAACACTGGATATGGGGTTCTTTATATTTAACTATGTGGATATGGGGGATGTAAAATTTCGCACTTGGATATGGGGTGGTCCGCCCTTCGGGAATGTGGATATTAGAGTTATTTCGCCCTTCTTTGTTTGGGTAAACGTCTCCAAAGCAATAACCTAAATAGTCGGGCGATTAAATAAGTCGCCCCCATTCTCGCTCCACCATGTCTCAGATGCCCCCATTCTAATAAAAATGACTAGATCGCCCCCATTCTGGACATTTATGGCCAGGTCGCCCCCACTTTGATGCTACAGAGAATTATGGCTAGGATACCCAGTACGGATGAAATGTCATCGACGTCTTGCCCCAACTTTAGCAAACTTCTGGCTAGGTCGCCCCCATTAAGGGGGGCGACGTAGCCATAATTCTCAGAATGGGGGCAATTTGGGAAACTAATAAAAAATGGGGGCGACCTATCCAAAAGTTTTTCGAATGGGGGCAACCTAGCCATTTGTTCTCACAATGGGAGCGTGTCAGACATGGTCGGCCGAAAATGGGGGCGACCTGGGAATTGGCCGTAAATAGTCTCCACAAGATAGGACACCCACATAGAAATCAGGCCATGGCAATTACTATTCTCATGTTACGTTGAGCCGAACATGGGGGATGAATAGGTAACATGTGCAGAGAAGTAGACAATTCGAGGAATTGAAACACATAAGTGGTAAGTGTACTTCAATTGTCACGTACTAGACGTACACGAGACCCTAATAATCTTTAGTGGGCATTTATGTTATTACACAAACAACCCAACGCGTCGCGAGGACCGCGATGTTCACTCCAACGGAAGAGGGAAAACTAGCCAATTGCTCATCCTTAGTGGATATTTATGAACCTTCCTACAGCTTCGACCACTCTTGCGAACCTACGAACAGAATTTCATGACCTTTTGGTTGACTTCTCGACGCATCACGAAGAATTTAGATTCGTAAAGATACGTTTTGTATCTTCACCGTCGATTCTCGAAGACCCCCGACTTCTTAGCGGACCATCTCAAATCTGACCACTCACGACGTAACTCTGCGCGCGACGCTCGACAATCGACTATGCCTCAGTCACAACTCGACACTTGTATAAGTATGTTCAATACCGCAATCTATAAACTACTCAAGTGTCCAAATTTCTACATCGTGTTTTCCCTCACAACGTCTACCAATTCAAAATATATGCTCTGTTCGACGTAACACTTGGTATCACAGCGCAGCAGTGCTGAAGAGGCATCCGACTACTTTACTCATCCGGAGGACTACCTCGCACAAGCATGTTGTGATTTGTGACGTTCTTGTACAGTCTATTGTGACCACTCGGCCGTGTCCATACTCGTGCAGATCCCTGAGGCGGGCCCTGGTGACATCGGAGGGACGACGGGCGGCGGACTACCAGCTTGGACCTGGCCGACTACCGTTCTGAAGCCCTGGACACTGCCGGGACTCCCTGCTGTTTTTTTTGTAGCCTGCAAGAGTCTTTTCGGCGGACTGGCCATGAGCCGATTCTCATGTTTTTGGATTGCGTGTGCACTGTCTGATGTTGGATGCATGCATGTGACCAGTCGTAGCATCCGCCTTGTGATCTTGCATGTCTAGGTTCACACGGCATAGCATTCTGACATGTGTGCGCAGAGTTATGGCCAAAACAGTGGTTTGGGGCCGGTTTAAGGACAGCTCTTGGACCGCCGCATGCGACACCTGCTGTGCGCCGCGGCAGGTATTTAGGCCATGGACCTGTCATCTGTTAACTCTCTCCGCAAATGCTATTGAAGCATTCAGACACTTTGCCTTGTGTCCCCTAGCCCAACTCTTGCCGTTGCGTGCACGACCTGTGACTGTCGTCACCGTCTGATCAGGCACTGACGCCTGGTCAACGGGAGTGTTGCTAGGAAGCTTCTGTGCATCTTCTCATGGTATGAGAGTAGTGAGACAGTTCTCATTGAGCTGCGCAGTAGAGACGCAGCAGAGCAGCAGCAATGAGAGTCAACGCTGCAGCAGATCCACTGGGGCCTGTCGAAGACAGACGGTTGCTGTCGACGCAGCCCACACCCATCACATGAGACCGTACCAGCGACGTTGCCACCGTGCCAGCAGCAGCATAGAAGCAGTGCAGCAGTAGCTGCAGCGGTAGCAGTAGCGCCGTAGTAGCACCTACAGCAGCACGTGACGGTTGCAGCTAGTGCAGCCGCCGTCCACAGCCGCAGTGGCGGCGGTAGTAGCAGTAGCGAGCGGCAGCAGTGGTGGTAGCAGCGGAGCAGCAGCAGCGGCAGCAACAGCAGCGCAGCAGGAGCAGCGGCAGCCGCGGTGGCAATAACAAAGCAGCAGCAGCTGCAGCAATCGCTACATAGCAGTAGTAGCAGCGCGCGGCAGCGGCAGCGAGCAGCAGCTGCAGCGCGTAGTAGCAGCAGCAGCATTGTGCAGCCGCTGCTACCACTGCTACGCACATAGCCACGTAGCTGCTGCTGCAGCTGACAACACAGCTGCAGCAGCAGCTGAGCGGAAGCTGCTGCGTAGCCTTCGCATAGCTTTTGCGCAGGCGCCGCGGAGCGGCTGCACGTTCACCCAGAACCACGAGAGAAAAAGAGAAAAAAGGAGAGAGGGAGTCAAGCCGACGTCAGCATTTTTGCTTGCTGACGTCATCAGGTCGTGCTGATGTCATCAACCACTTGCTGATGTCAACAACCACCTGCTGACGTCAGCACCATACTTAGCCAAAGTTTTGGTCAGATAGTAAAAAATTCTCAGCGTCTCAACTCGTCAAGAAACGCTGACGCTTTTGAAATCCGACAAACCTGACTTGTCGACTCATACTTAGAGGCGACATGAAATCGTCGGACAACAAAGGGAAGGTGACAGATAATCCCTCCTCCTCTTTTGGGGTCCTGAGTCCACGCTCGGAGGGTATTGAGGACATGCGGAGCCAGCAGGTTGAGATGCGTCACCTACAGCGGGAGGAGACTGATGCTATCAGTACGCTGACTGAGCTTCTCCGTGGCCAGTCCATAGTCCCACGGCAGGTTTCCGAGGGAGCTGCCGGCGTCGCGGTCTCTACATAGCAGTCGGCTCAAGCACCCGCTACAGGATCTCAACCTGACCCACCACCTCATGACCTCCTGGATGATGAGCCATTCATGCCAGGCATGACAGACGACTTCCCGGATCATGAGATTCGAGTTCTTCAGGAGCGCCTCCGTCAGCTGCATATGGGCTACCACTCCGTCGGGACTAGCAAACGTGACTGGGGCTGCCGGCTCAGAGGGACCAGTGTACATGACTAAGGCTGCCGGCCCGGAGGAGCCACCGGACGCAACTGGAGCTGCTCGCTCGGAGGGACCAGCGGATGCGACTGGGTCTGCTGATCCGTCGGGACCAGCGGACACAACTGGGGCTGTCAAGTCAGAGGGACCAGTGTAC
Source organism: Penium margaritaceum (assembly GCA_023375785.1). Classification (NCBI taxonomy): domain Eukaryota; kingdom Viridiplantae; phylum Streptophyta; class Zygnematophyceae; order Desmidiales; family Peniaceae; genus Penium; species Penium margaritaceum. The sequence continues at coordinate 21,020 of SZWC01024549.1, read as the reverse complement.
CCGACTGGGGCTGCTGGCGTGGAGGAACCTGTGGACGCGACTGGGGCTACTGGTCCGGAGGGACCAGTAGAGGGGACTGGGACTGCCGGCTCAAAGGGACCAGTGGACACGACTGGGGTTGTCGGCCTAGAGGGGCCAATGGATGCGACTGGGGCTGCTAGCCTGGAGGGGCCAGTGGACGCGATTGGGGCTGCCGACCGGGAGGGGCTGAGGGATATGTCACCCGGAAGTGGCAGGACGGAGGACGGACTCACCACTGCGTCCGTCTGGTCTTGTCGTACCGCCCATGGCAACCTGTGGCATGTATCTCGCCTCTCTTATGGCGTGCAGTATGACAAGACCAGACGGACGCAGCGACACAGTGCCAACACCACGCGACTGCACAATGTCCATGCTCATGCGGTCAAGGGCAGTGACGGACAGGAGGCTGAGCTCGAGACCAAGGACGAAGAGGACATCGGTCAGAAAGATGTCACCGGAAGGACCACGTAAATGAACGACGCCAACACCACGTATAGGCAACACCTGTCCGGCGCCTTTCCGAACACCGAAGACATCACCAACAGGACCGAGCATACTAAAGGCCTAATGAGAGGCCGTCATGTGATGCGTGGCCCCGGAGTCGATGATCCAGGTCTCCGCAGGGTCCTGGACCGGGGTCGCCAGATTGCCAACTGTCACATGGCAACAAGCAAGGGACGCGGACGCGGTGGAAGGAGGCGCAAACCGAGACAGCCAATTGTCAAGCCATACAACGTCGTCATGGGAAGGGGTAGCAGAATCCATGGGAGACAACAAGACAGACGAGGAAACGGGACACGACCGTAGCTCAGTCTCTGTCATGCAGGGCTGGGCATGAGAGCAGGAAGTGATGCAATTTGCACTTCCCTGGGGAGGAGGGCAAGGCAGGCCAAGCTGGAGCGCGATGAACTGCTCCAACTGATGCTCACGGGAGGACGACCCGGGAGTGTAGACGGAGTGAAGGGTGATGGCGCTGGAGCCCAGGTAGAAGAAGGACTGTGTCGGTGCCGACTGTTGCGGCGCTAGTGTCGGCTGGACTGGCAAAGCAACCGGAATGGTGGAGCTGCTGGATGAGGCCAAAGTGTCAGAGTCGGCGATGGCTACGGCGGCAGAGGCAAGACGGCGCTACCGCTGGAAATGCATGATGGCGATGATGCGTGCCTCGTCCATTGGTAGAGGGCACATGTACTACCCGTGCCCGGGCTGGCCAAAGTTGTGGCAGACCGAGCCCCCACCGCTGGACCCGGTCGACGGTCGATGCTGCTGCTGTTGCTGACCCTTTTCTCTCTTGTTCCGACGCTTTTTCTTCCCCGACAATAATGAGGTAGCTGTGACGGGGGAGGCGACGGCCACGAAGGCGTCGGCTGGGAAAGCGAGAGCCTCCGTGCGCTGGAGGCAAGACTCGAGACAAGCTTCCTCAATCCGGAGGAAGAGCTCGTATGCCGAGGGCATGAGGGTGCCCTGGGCCGCCATGGTGAAGAGGACGTCGTGAGAGTAGTGGACGAAGGCGGCCGCGTACGCGTCTGTGGCACCGCGCTTGATGGTGAGAAGCGCGGCCAGAGGAGGTGGAGCAGAGGTCCCGAGGCAACGAAGGATGTCCTCCGCCCGCTGCCAGTAGGAGGTGACCGTCTCGGTCTCCCCCATAAGCATGGATTTGAACTCCTGCAGTAGGCGGCTGGTCTCAGCCTCGCTAGACAGGCAATGGGGACGAGTGAGGATGTGCCACGCGGCTATAGGGTCTGGGGTCGCGCTAGCGGTGAAGTCGCCTAAGAAGGGCTCGAGGACGAGGCGGGAAGCCGGAGGGGCGATAGGGACTAGAGCACGGACGGCACGACCAGCGTCATATAACTGGTCGGCCAGGGTGGCATCATATGGCAGGGTGTAGTATGCCCACATGCCCTCACCCTGTGCCCAGATCCGGAAGCTGAGCTCCCAGCTCCAGAACTGCTCGCAGGCTTGAAGCGGTGGCGGCGGCGTTGCAAAGTCCTTTTGCCTGCGGCCTCCACCAAGAGTGGGGCCAAGGACGGAGGTCACTGTCTGCCGTTGGCACTGAGTCTGCTGCTGCGCCAGGTAGTGCATGGCAGCAAACACAGCCAAGTTGGCGTGCCCTAAAGGGGTGAAGGATGGCAGCGCATTGGTGGAAGTTAGAGAGAGCAACAGTTTCAGTGCCGTGAGCTGCTACATCAGGGCAGAGAGCTGTTGCTGAAGAGCAGCGAGGGGGTCAAGGTTGTCGCCAACAATAGCAGAGGGTTGCTGCCGCTGCTGATGGTGCTGTTGCTTTTGCTACTACTGCAATTACTGCTGCTACAGCTTCTGTTGCTGCTGGTGCTGGTGCTGCTCCTACTGTTGCTCCTGCTGCTGTTGCTCCTGATACTCTTGGTGCTACTGTTGTTGGTGCTGCTGCTACTACTGCACCTGCTGCTACTACTGTTGTTTCTCCTGTTGCTGTTGTTTTTGTTGCTGCTACTACTGTAGTCGTTGCAAGAAAGGGGGGGTGGGGTCCCCCCAACAAAGCAGGACCCCTCCCTAGTGGGGCTACCAGCCATGGTTTGATGCCCCTTTGTTTTTTTTTTTTTGCTGACGTCTGTAGTGAGGTCAGCTCAAGGCGGTGGACGTCCTACCCACCCTTAGGTTTTCTTCCCCCTTCCCTTGCCCCCATTTTTTTAAATGAGCTGATGATGTTAGCATTGACATCAGCAGTGGGATGTTGACATGAGTAGTGGCGGTTTTTGGGGCCGTAGTTGCAGTTGTTGTTGCTTCTGCTACTGCTGNCAACAACAGCAGAGGGTTGCTGCCGCTGCTGATGGTGCTCTTGCTTCTGCTACTACTGCTACTACTGCTGCTGCAGCTTCTGTTGCTGCTGGTGCTACTGCTGCTCCTACTGTTGCTCTTGCTGGTGTTGCTCCTGATACTCTTGGTGCTACTGTTGTTGGTGCTGCTGCTACTACTGCACCTGCTGCTACTACTGTTGTTGCTGCTGTTGCTGTTGTTTTTGCTGCTGCTACTACTATAGTCGCTGCAAGAAAGGGGGGGTGGGGTCCCCCCAACAGAGAAGGACCCCTCCCTAGTGGGGCTACCAGCCATGGTTTGATGCCCCTTTGTTTTTTTTTTTTGCTGACGTCTGTAGTGAGGTCAGCTCAAGGCGGTGGACGTCCTACCCACCCTTAGGTTTTCTTCCCCCTTCCCTTGCCCCCATTTTTTTAAATGAGCTGATGATGTTAGCATTGACATCAGCAGTGGGATGTTGACATGAGTAGTGGCGGTTTTTGGGGCCGTAGTTGCAGTTGTTGTTGCTTCTGCTACTGCTGCTGCACCTGCTGTAGTTGCTGCTACTACTACTGCTACTGTTGGTGCTGCTGCTGCCGCTGCTGCTCGTTGCTGCAACTGCTGCTTGTTGCCACTACTGCTTGCTGATGATGTAGGCTGCTGCAACGGGCTCCTACTATGGGCTGCTGCTGCGGGCGTCTGCCGTTGCGAGCTGCTACTGCGGGTTGCTGTTGTTGCGGGCTGCTACGAGCTGCTACTTCTGCCTACTACTTCTGTTGCATGCAGCTGTAGCAGTCTGCTGCTTCCACTGCTCGCAGCCGTTGCCTGCGACTGCTGCTGATACAGGCTGCTATTGCTGCGTGCTGGTGCCAATCACTGCACATGGGTGACATTGCAGCGTGCGTCGTCGCCCGTAGGTGTCGGATGCGGCCTGTCGCTCACCTCCTTGTGTCACGCGTGGGGGTCAGCATTGCCGAAAACTTTCCGCAGCATTTCCCCTAGTCTAGTGGCCATGGGGAAAAGTCTGACGCCACCACCAGGTGGGTCAATGCTGTCAGAATAAATCCGGTATCGTTTTCCCTCCACAAGCGCATATGGGGGTCCGCTGGCGTTGTCTCGCACCTGTACGCCAGTCTTCTGCTGCTGCTACTACGCTCTCGCTCTGATACCGAGCTCGAAAACCTAGGCAACAGTTTGGGACAGCGGCGTTGTTGATGCAGCGTGCGGGCTTCCACGCTCGTTGCTCAAGTCTGCTGCCCCCTCACTCTATTGCTCTAGAGTGTAAGTCAGGAAGCTCACGTTTTGTTACTCAGAAATGCGCGCGCCAGTGTTAACACCAGAAATCAGCTAAAAAGTGAAAGTGACTGATTAGGAATGAAGAATGAGCAACAATGGGAGACCCCTCCAAGTTCTAGCTCTCCCCCACTAGTGTAGAGCTTGTTACTCAGCTAACCAGCCAATCAGAAAACTGTCCTAGACCTATTTTCTGGCAGGCAGGGTTTTCTCGGTGAGCCCTGCCAGACGCCCGACACCCCAAAACCCGGACGTCGTCCGTTTCATCCGAAAACTGGACCATACCATAATACCGACGCTGCAAACGCAGTTGTGCGGTCAGAATCAGCTAGAAAAACAACAGCAATGAGTTATGGCTGCCAGAACCTAGGTAGTGTCTACAATAGTCAGCGATGACAAACAAGGCCATACAGCAGGAGACCTGGACCCTAGGCACCGCATGATGCTACAGACGCAATGCCACAACCAGACACAACGCTAGGTGCATGCAGACAGCATCTGCAGTGGCACTGACCCCCGGCGGCCCGACCGCCGAGGAGGCCTGCTGATAGAGCTGAGCGCATCGCCATAGGGAGGAGGCTCCAACAAAAGGTGAGTGGGTCTCAGCGTGCATCGCCTCCACCGAGCGACACTCCAATGGCGTCAAGTCTCGCCGTCAGTCATCTGCACGCCGATTTACACAAGTCGAGAGGACACAACAGAATACGATGAGAGATGGACGAAAACCAACAAATTTCTCTCGACAAGCACCGCTTCATGCACGATTGGATTCTGAACAGCCTCCATCGCGACATTGAGTGGTTGGAGCAGGTGGTTGTTACCTACGAGTATTATGTTCGCCAGTTCCTCGTTCATCCCCAACTGTCGTCCTTGTTGTCGTCATCGACGCTTTGGTAGGGGCAGCTGGTTTATCACCGTCGGGGTCATGACGGGATTGGTCGTCAAAACCATAGGGATTATTCCAACTGCTACAAAGTGTGCCACGCCAGTATTCGCTGTCGCTTCACGGGTCGCGTGCATCAGCACGTTATCCTCCTCCATCCCCGAAGTCGTCGCCAAAGACCTATTGCTGGTCTTCGGTTGCGCTCGCTCACCTCACATTGTAGTTGCAAAGTCTGCAAAGTCTTGACATGCGAGATGTACTGAAAGGCTTTGAGAAGATGCAAGGAAGCTTCCTAGCAACACTCCCGTTGATCAGGCGTGAGTGCCTGATCAGACGATGAAGACAGTCACAAGTCGTGCACGCAACGGCAAGAGTTCGGCTAGGGGACACAAGGCTAAGTGTCTGAATGCTTCAATATCATTTGCAGAGAGAGTTAGCAAATAACAGGTCCATGGCCTACATACCTGCCGTGGCGCAAAGCGGGTGTCGCACACGGCGGTCCAAGAGCTGTCCTTAAACCGGCCAAAAACCACTGTTTTGGCCATAACTCTGCGCACACATGTCAGAATGCTACGTCGTCTGAACCTAGACGTGCAAGATCACAAGACGGACGCTACGACTGGTCACATGCATGCATCCATCATCAAACGGTGGACACGCAATGCAAAAACATGAAAATCGGCTCATGGCTAGTCCGCCGAAAAGACTCCTGCAGGCTGTAGAAAAACAGCAAGGAGTCCCCGCAGTGTCCAGGGCTCCGGAACGGTAGTCGGCCAGCTCCAAGCTGGTAGTCCGCCGCCCGTCGTCCCTCCGATGTCACTAGGGCCCGCCTCAGGGATCTGCACGAGTATGGACACGGCCGAGTGGTCACAGTAGACTATACAAGAACGTCACAAATCATAACACTCCCCCATGACCCGATGGTATGCATGTCCATACACGTGTAGCACAGGGACAAGTACAGTAGTGAGTGTGAAACAGATGAGACACAGACACACATCCCACACTCAACCACCCTCAGGCATAGGACAAAGCCCAACAGAACAAATGGCCACCAAGAACTTTCCGCGAGCTAGTGCCTTCGTCAAGAAATCAGCACGCTGCATGTCAGTGCCAACCCACATGACGGAGATCACGTGTCGCTCCACCAGATCACGCACAAAGTGATGCTCAACTACAATGTACTTCGTGCGAGCATGAAAGACAGCGGAGTTCTCTATAATGGCGAGAGCACTCTGGTTGTCGCAACGAAGCACAATGGCGGGTACTGACTGACCAAGCTCAAGAAACAGGCGCTGCAGTCATACCGCCTCAACAGCCCCTGCGCCCAAAGCAACGTACTGTGCCTCCGATGAGCTACGTGCGATGCAGCCCTGTTTCCTGCTACACCAAGACAGAGTGGTACCACCGAGCAGGAACACGTAGCCAGTACGGTTCCGTCCATCTAGGCTCCAAGCCCAGTCGCTGTCAGTGTAGCTGTCAAGTACCATCGAACGCTGTCAACAAAAGCAGAGTCCGAGGTGCGGTGTGGAGATCACGTACCGGACCACTTGCACATCCGCGTGAAGGGCTCTAACATGAGGAGCTTGCGAGAACTGAGCAAGGAGGTTGACAACAAAAGCGATGTCAGGACGTGTGGTAGTGGCCAGGTACATCAGAGATCCGATGAGACGGAGGTACAAGGTCACGTCCACTGTCTCCCCCAGCTGTGTGGGATCATCCACATTCAGGGCATCCTGCCCATCGGGTGTAAGAGGTGTGGAAGCGGTGGGCACTGCACCAAGGAGATCGCTGAAACGCTCCCCCACGACTCGCGCATATCAGGCTTGATGCAACAACAACGTCCGACGCCTGCGATCTCGCACGATCTCCATACCAAGAAACACCGATGCACAACCGAGATCCTTCATCGTGTAGGCAATCTGAAGGACAGCCTTGGACTCCTTCACGGCCTCTAGGGACGAAGACACAATCAGAAGGTCATCGACATAGACCAGGATGGCGGTGAACCGCTCGGGTGTTGGTAGGATGAAGAGAGAGGGATCTGCCTCACTCTGTACATATCCCGCACGAGTCAAAGTGCCGGTGATCTCCTGGTTCCAACACCACGGAGACTACTTGAGGCCGTACAAGGACTTGCACAAGTGCCATACCTTGTCACCATCCTTGAAGCCTGGTGGCTGAGCCACGTAAATCTCCTCATCCAGAGAGCTATGGAGGAACACATTGTTCACATCCATCTGGTGCAGTTCCCAATCATGCTGAGCCACTTCACCAAACAGAGCTCAAGCTCAGGTCATGCGGCCGAGAGGGGCAAAAGTGTCAGTGTAATCAACGCCTTCAATCTGAGAGTACCCCTTGATGACCAAGAGGGCCTTGTAGCGTTCCAGTGAGCCATCTGGCTTCACTTTCTTGCGAAAGACCCACTTGACCTGAATAGCCTTCCTCCTAGGAGGAAGGTCGACGAGCTCGTAGACTCTATGCTCTCCGATAACGCGAAGCTCATCCTCGCAGGCAGCTCGCCAAGCGTCAGCATCTTGTGATGAGAGAGCTTCCCTCACGGTTCCCAGGTCGGACGCCACAGAGGGAGAGCTCTGCGTGGCAAGGACACACGCCTCGGTGCTAGGCCTGACGACCACTAGATCAGCTGCTGCATCACAAGCGATATGCAACTCACAAGTGATGAGATCTTGCCCTACGGGGCACGCTGGATATACCTCTATGAGCTTAGTGTGGACACTCAGGCCTAGGGCCTTTGTGCTGGGGTCACCACTTGCGATGCTGCGAGAGGGGCTCATGGGTGCGGAGCCCGACGCTCACTGAGCTCTGGAATCCACTGGTTGAAGATGGCCACCAGGCTCACGGGAGTAACCTGGACTCGGGGGGCGCACCTCAGACTCAGGAACAGGCATGACCACAGCTAGAGGGGGCTAAGGCAAGGCAGCCGGTGATGCCGTGCAAGGAGACGCGTGTGTGGGGGACACGGGGCTGGATGTGAGAGCAGGAGAAAGCAAGACTGGACCTGACACAAAGGCAGGAGTACCAACAGACGCAGGTACGGGAGTAGGCGAGACTAGACCAAACACAAAAACAGGAATGGATGCAGGTACTGGCGCAGAAGNCCACCAGGCTCACGGGAGTAACCTGGACTCGGGGGGCGCACCTCAGACTCAGGAACAGGCATGACCACAGCTAGAGGGGGCTAAGGCAAGGCAGCCGGTGATGCCGTGCAAGGAGACGCGTGTGTGGGGGACACGGGGCTGGATGTGAGAGCAGGAGAAAGCAAGACTGGACCTGACACAAAGGCAGGAGTACCAACAGACGCAGGTACAGGAGTAGGCGAGACTAGACCAAACACAAAAACAGGAGTGGATGCAGGTACTGGCGCAGAAGTAGGCGTTAGAGCTAAAAAAGGGACACCTGTGGGGTGTGAAACAGGCTGTACGGGCGAGGTCTCTGGACCGATAGCGATGATCGCCGGGTCATCAAGGGCCGGAGACCGAGAGGTGAAGGGGGCTCAAATGGACACATCAGCCTGACGAGAGGTGCTCGCTGGCATAGAAGTCTCCCCCATCCACCGAGAACCCTCACGGGTAGGAACATGCGTGGCGGAGAGTGTCGTGATTGAAGTCAGGTCACGGTAGGTAAGAGACTTGAATAAGAGCGCGTCGCGGGACTCAATGACGCGATGACGAGTAGGGTCTGAGAAACGCCAAGCCTTTGACCACGGGGAAATGCCTATGAAGGCACACAAGTGGCCCCGAGGTGAGACCTTGGATCCCTCCTGGTCCTCGTTGTACCACACGGAGGCCAGGGATTCCCAAACGCGAGCGAGACAAAGGTCAGCACGATGTCCAAACCAGAGCTCATACGGTGTAATATGATCCGGAAGCGGACCGTGCGGGAGGCGGTTCCACACCCACGTCATGTAGGCAAAGCCCTCAAAAGCGAAGGACTCAGGGAGACCGCACTCAGACCGCTTAACGCAAATCGCATCCTCCATGGTGTGCTTCCAACGCTCGGAAACAACGTTCTGCTAAGGGGTAGCAGGAGCAAAGACCTGGTGAAAAATCCCGTGCTCAGCAAAGAATTCGTCCATCTCGCCAAGGAACTCATCGTCGCGATCCGAGCGGAAAGCATGCAGCGTGTGACGTGACTGACGCTCAGCCATCACTAGCCAGAGTCGAACCACAAGGGCGGTGTCACTCTTTTGACTCGGGCTATAGACCCACCGCATCCGGGTAAAGTCATCAGTCAGAGTCAGAACATACCGGCCTCGATCAGATAGGGACTCGACCGAAAGAGGACCGAGAAGGTCCGAGTGAACTAACTCGAGAGGCCGAAGCACTCGGAAACGCGAGTCAGGGTAGGTGCATCGGTGCATCTTCCCCTGAGCGCAAAAGAGACAGTCGGTCTTGGGTGGCTTCTCGAAAGAAGCCGCGTCAAGACCGAGCACTGGCTGTGTCCGAATGAGCTTTGACACAGTATCGGAGCCCACGTGACACAGACGACGATGAAGCAACTGCTGGTGTTCCAGAGATAGAACACCAGTGACAAAAACCCGAGCGGAAGAAGAAGGGGAGCAAGGGGAGTAGGTACGAGAGACACGATATAGATCATCTACGACAGAGGCACGAAGGACAACACTACGAGTGTGAATAGCAGTCATAGTCGCTCAGTCTGCGGTATGCTCCACAGAGAGACCCATCAGTGTGCAGGCACGCACAGAAAGCAGGCTGAGCTCAAGATCAGCCACAAAAAACACATCAGAAAGGTACAAGGGGCCAGACGGACCGTCAAAACATACAACCCCAACACCATGGACTGGCAAGGACTGACCAGAGCCTATACGGATGGAACAGACAGACGTGACAGGACCGAGAACAACAAAATCACTACGACGATACGTCATGTGATGAGTGGCACCAGAATCGATGATCCAAGTGCCACCGGAGTCACGACTGGTGGACGTCTCTGTACAACGGGCAATGGAACACTCGGCATCAGAGGGACGCT
>SZWC01024549.1:0-11035 GCA_023375785.1 Penium margaritaceum | reverse complement strand
AGCAGGCTGAGCTCAAGATCAGCCACAAAAAACACATCAGAAAGGTACAAGGGGCCAGACGGACCGTCAAAACATACAACCCCAACACCATGGACTGGCAAGGACTGACCAGAGCCTATACGGATGGAACAGACAGACGTGACAGGACCGAGAACAACAAAATCACTACGACGATACGTCATGTGATGAGTGGCACCAGAATCGATGATCCAAGTGCCACCGGAGTCACGACTGGTAGACGTCTCTGTACAACGGGCAATGGAACACTCGGCATCAGAGGGACGCTGAGCCATCAGTGGGGAGGAACAACGCAGGACACAAAGATGAGACTCATGAACCCAATCGGTGCAGTCAGGCCCATCATCATCACATGCTGACTTAGCTCCCCCACACGCGTCGTCACGAGTCACAAACAGACGGACAGACAGTCTGTGGACCACCCGACGATGATAACACACTCGCACCTCCCTGAAAGCGGAGCGCCAGAAGGTGTCGGGGCTCAGCGATGGTGCGGTCCCGTGGGTCCGGATCGCTGCTACTCGTCGGTGGAGAAGCGGGAACAGCTGCAGTCGTGGCCGCCACACGTCCGACGCATGGCAAGGATGACGTGCTAGACGTGGAATGGAGGGCGTGTGCAGCCTGCGGCCCACGAGTAATCCGTGCCCAGTCGAGCGGCTGTTGGCACTCGTTGTAGCGATGGGCGCCTCCACAATTGTAGTAGTGAACAGAACGTCCACTACTACCACTGGAGGACGACTGCTGCTGTGACTGCTGCTGACCTGATCCACGCTTCCCCTTCTTATTCTTCCCCTGAGCTGTTGCTGCAACACCCTATGTCTAAGTGGGTGTGGGCGGGGCCGAAGAGGAGGAGGAAAACGAGGAAGTGATGGAGGATGAAGAAGAAGAGTGCACGAGGGATGATGGTGGTGATGCGACGATTGTTGCAGCAAGGGAAGTCTCCTGATGAGCCACTGCTGCCTCGCGGGGTGAAGTCACTTGGAGCAAAAGCTGATGCGCCCAAGGGAGAAGCTGCAAAGTGGCTGAAAAGGGCTCGAGGACAGCGTCGCTGTACCGTGTGAAGATGTCAGTATACTCAAGGCGAACTCCGAGCATCATTGTACGGAGCATCCACAACTGTGTGCCTCTGGAGGTCCCAAGGTGCGTGTAGATGCGCATGGCGCATCACCAGTAATCAGCTGCAGGCCCCTGACAGAGAGAGTGGAAGGCACGAATGTGTGTTGCACGGGTGGCAAGCGTCTCTGCGGCCAGCAGGGATAAGGCCAGATCCCAACCTCCGCGTGGATCAGCGCCGGTGCCTGTGCCGGGCTCACCAAGGAAGGGGTGGAAGTCGACGATGGTCTTGCGTGGCATGGCATAGAGGAGTCTGCGCATCGCTCAAGCTGCTGTCAACACCTGTGCTAGGTCTGTAGGCTGATACGAGCTATGGTAGTAGGGCCACACACCCTCTAAAGTATCCCAAACCTGAAAGAGGATCTCCCAGCAGTCGAAGCCGTCCTCACTGATGTACCGTGGAGGTGGTGTCTCAAAGTCCTTGGGTTGCCGCTCCGTAGGGAGAGCAACCGCAGGCCGAGGGGGACGAGGGACGGGGAAGACTCCTGGAAGGGGATAGTCACCGAGATAGTCTCTAGTCACGCCCGCTGGCCCCTCCGGGCCAGCAGCCTCGGTCACATCCGCCGGCCCCTCCAGGCCAGCAACCTCGTCCGCCTCCATTGGCCCGTCGGACTCAGTGCCATTGCCCGCCCTGCCACGCTACACACGTGGCCCAGGTGGCAGCCTCCAACCTAGACCGTCGTTGAGCGCACTGACTGTCGCATCGCGCTCCGTGGCGCCTTGACCCCCCGTGGCCCCACGTGTCTCCTCCACTCCCACGGTCTTGTGTGGGGACCCTAGCACTAAGGCCCTCGGCTTGACCACCTCGGCCATCATTGCAGACCTTCACCTGGGCTCCGTACTGGGCTACGCCATGCTTCATCACGAGCATCGGCAAGGTATCGTGGCTGCACTCGCGTGCATCCCACCTGGGACTCGAGATGCACACGCTCTCTTAGTCCTCTCCACAACACCTCTATGACCCAGCCACCCTGCGCGAGGCACGAGCCTCTCCTAAAGCCGCACACTGGGACACTGCCTATGTTGATGAGCTTGCCGCTATATGACAGCACCATGTGTACGACCTCATCGACTTTCCTCCAGGTCGCAAGGTCCTGGGCTCCAAGTGGGTCTTTCGGCACAAGTGGAAGCCCCACGGGTCCTTGGACAAGTACAAGGCCTGCCTTACAGCCAAGGGGTTTTCCTAGATTCCTGGGGTCGACTATGAGCAGATCTTTGCTCCTATTGGCCATTTCTCCACTAGCCAGGCGCTCTTCAGCCTGGTCGCCCAGCATGGGTGGGAGCTGCATCAGATGGATGTGAGCAACGCCTTCCTCCATGGCTCACTGGAGGGTGAGGAGCTTTAATGGTGCAGCCCCCAGGCTTTGACGATGGCACTAGGAGAGTCTGGCGAATGCCTAAGGTCCTATATGGCCTGTGCAGTCGCTTCGGTGTTGGAACCAAAAAATCAGTAGCACGCTCCTTCGTGGTGGGCTCCAGCGCAGCACCACTAACCCCGCATTGTTTGTCAGTCCGCAAGGCCATGCTTTTGCCACTGTTCTGGTTTACGTTGATGATCTCCTTATTGTCACCAGACACGGCTGCCATCCAACGTGTCAAGGACTTGTTGCACGCCACCTACCAGATGAAGGATCTTGGATCTGCCAGAGTCTTCCTGGGCATGGAGCTCGAGCATGATCACTCCCAAGGCATCCTGCACATCCACCAGGCTGCCTATGTGCAGACGTTGTCTATCTGCTTTGCGGAGGACCTGCCACTCGTGCCGAGCGCATCCATACCCATGTCACCCAATGGTCAGGTGAAGCTGAAAAGTCCTGACCCAGCTGTTGTGGGGAAGCTAGTTGATGTGACCACATACGTGCAAGTCATCCGGTCACTCATGTTCCTGGCGACAACGATGCGCCGAGACATCGCGTTCGTTGTCAACCTCCTGGCCCAGTTTTCTCCGGAGCCACGTCACCTCCACCACGAGGCCGCAATCAGAGCACTTCGTTATATCGTCTCGACTCCTCGGCAAGGTCTCATGATCCGCCATGAGCCGTCTGTTGTCGCGGTGGACTACACCGACAGTGACTGGACCGACAGTCCGGACCGTAAGAGTCGCACAGGCTGGATCTTTCTGATTGGTGGCATTGCTATGTCTTGGCGCAGTGGCGAGCAGGGGTGCATTGCACGCAACATTGTTGAGGCTGAGTACATTGCCCTTGGCTCAGGCGCATGTGAGAGTATGTGGTTGCGTCGTCTGTTTTTTGAGTTGCGTTAGTATGTCCCATCCATCACGTTGCATTTTGACAATGAGAGTGCCATGGCCATTGCCGACAATGACGGCGTGCATCACACATGCACAAAGCACATCAACGTTGAGTATCACTATGTACGTTTGTTGTTGCATGAAGGCAGCATCAACATCGTGTGGGTTGAGAGAGAACGACAGTTGGCTGAATTCTTGACCAAGGCACTAAAGCGCGACTCATTTAAGAAGGCTGTGAGTTTAGTCGGCATGCGCCCGTGAGTGAATCTCTCTGTCCCTGCTTGCGTTTCTCCTTGGCCTTGGGGAATTTGGTCGTTGACCGTGTCTCTGCTAGCATATGTGCACTACGCCTGTGAGTCATGGGGGAGTGTTGGTTTTTGTGCATCTCTCATTGTACTCTGTTGTGTCATCCCGGCTTGTGTACATCGGTGTGTAGATGACTGACGGCGAGACTTGACGCCGTTGGAGTGTCGCTTGGTGGAGCCCACGCATGCTGAGGCCCACTCACCTTTTGCAGGAGCCTCCTCCCTCTGGCAATGCGCTTAGCTCCATCAGCAGGCCTCCTCGGCTGTCGGGTAGCCGGTCGTCACTGCCACTGCAGATGCTGTCTGCATGCACCTAGCGTTGTGTCTGGTTGTGGCATTGCGTCTGCAGCATCATGCAGTGCCTCGGATCTTGGTCTCCTGCTGTATGGCCTCGTTTGGCATCGCTGACTGTTGTAGGCATTGTCTGGGTTCGGGCAGCCATAACTCCTTGCTGCTATTTTTCTAGCTGATTCTGACCGCACGACTGCGTTTGCAGCGTCGGTATTATGGTATGGTCCAGTTTTCAGGCAAAACGGACGATGCCCGGGTTTTGGGCTGTCGGGCGTCTGGCAGGGCTCACCGAGAAAACCGTGCTTGCCAGAAAACTGGTCTAGGACTATTTTCTGATTGGCTGGTTAGCTGAGTAACAAGTTCTACACCAGTGGGGGAGAGCTAGAACTTGGACGGGTCTCCCATTGTTGCTCATTTTTCATTCCTAATCAGTCACTTTCAGTTTTTAGCTGCTTTGTGGCGCTAACATTGGCGCGCGCGTTTGTGAGCAACAAACCCAAAACTTCTAGACTTAGACTCCAGAGCAGCAGACTGAGAGGGCAGCAGACTTAAGGAACGAGCGTGGAAGCCCGCACGCTGCATCAACAACGCTGCTGTCCCAACATGCTACCTATGTTTTCCAGCTAAATTTCCAACTCTCGAGAAAACCCAAAATTCGTCAGGCTATACCAGAATCGTTCGATCCTGCAAACTCCAAAGGGCTGGCGGTTCAGATGTGGGTGAAGAGATTGGAGGTGTACCTCACCGCTGCTAGGATCAATGAGGGTCAATAGAAAAATGACCTCGCGGCCGTGTTTTTGCGTAGCACGGTTGCGAGTTGGTGGTCTAATCTAAAGACCATCCAATGACAGCAGGAGACCTGCGATGTAGTGTGGCAGTACCACGCCAACCGGTCGAAGGAGCCATTTGGCTTGAGCGGGGTCACGTGGAATTGTGGGCGGTGAGACGGGATGAATTGAGGGTCGGAGACCCTCATGCACCGCGGTTTTCGCCTAGTCAGCCAAGGATTTCGTCGAATCCGTTGCATTGGTATCCGCGCTCCAGGGCTTGAATCCCACATTGGGATTACGAGAGATGCTAAGGCGGCTCTCACTCCTAGTGGGGGGGAGTGTAGCGTGGCAGTGCCACGCCGACTGGTCGAAGGAGCCACGTACCTCGAACGGGGTCACCTGGGACTATGGGCGGTAAGACGGGATAGCTTGAGGGTTGGAGACCCTCAAGCACCGCGGTTTTGGCCTAGTCTGTCAAGGATTCTGTTGAATCTGTTAGAGGCGGAGCATCATCAACAGCCCACGGCGCATGTTTCACATCACCGACTGCACGCGTTCTACCCTTGGAGCAGATCATCCCACAGTGGTAAGACGTGCTGACGCCACCAACTGATTGGAATGAATTCTTACGTGCGATGCTCGCACGCTTTGGATGAGTGAACGAGAAGTCTAATGCACGGTCCAAGCTCGAGCGCCTACATCAGGAGTCCAGCGTGGCAAAGAACACACGGATATTTCGCGAGATTATCACCGGAGCAGACCTCGCCCCCGACGAGCTCTGTTTTTACTGAAACAACGGCCTCAAACAAGATATCCGACGAGAAATCACTGTTTTTGGAATCCATAACGACTTGCCACGCATGATTGCAGCAGCAGAAGCGATCAACGGCACTAACTACAATGTTCGGACATAGGAATCGTACAATTGGCGACCTCCAAACCACACTTATCATGGAAATGGAAGAACCTAGTCGACTGACTTCTCCACTCCGATGGAAGTGGACGCCGTCGACCAAAGACATACGTAAACCTGCTACAACTGCGAAAAGTGGGGCACATCGCTCAAAATTTTCGGGGCAAGCAGAAGGCCAGAAAGGGGGGGAAGTCGTAGAAAAACGAGTCGGGAACCGACAAAGGACGGGAGTAAAAAGCGCAACTCTTGTCCGTGAGGAGCGATCTGCGCCCAACAATCGCCCATGTGAATGGCCTACATCGCCGCAAAGGGTTCAACGAGGGGTGAGGACGACCAATTGGCAATACTACTAAAAGTTCAGCCTTGAGGATGGAGAAGTCGCAGATCGGTATCAGTACTATTGGATGGAGGGCCTTCATATAGCTTCGTAAGCAACGACATGGTTTGCAAGCTGGGTTTGCAGACCAAACTAGGGGTGTTTGAAGGAAAAAATGTCGACAGGAGAATATAGATATGGAGACTCCGAGAATCACTACAACAAGTGGGAGATCTTCCGGATGTAAAGGTTTGCAGGTCTTGTCGAATGAGCGACAACAAAATCATCCTCGGATGAATTTTCATGTACCATCACAATCTGCGGGTCGACTAGAACAGCGGCGACGTCTTCATGGAGATTGACGGCTCCAAATGAAAACTTCTGTGTGCGGTACGGAAGCCAATCGAGGAAGTAGCACATGTGGAAGTAGTTGAGGAAGCCGTGGAAGATGAAAAGTGACAACCAGTACAACCGATACCGCACAATGTGGCCAAGCACTGTCTACGACGAGGAGCTCGTGCGTGGCTCATACATCTTGCGCCAATGGGAGAAGCGGAAGTGGCAACAGCTGGCTCATCATCGGCCTCATCAACCTCATCGGCTTCGACAAAGTTCACGATGGTACTCAAAGAGTTCGCACCCCTCATCGAGGAGTTCGGAAACGTCTTCCGTGACGAACCCTCAAAGGATTATCTCCTCAACGAGATATTGACCATTACATCAAACTGAAGCCGTGCACCAGACCTACGGTCCAAAGGGCCTGTCAGATGAGCCATTACGAGCACTAATTGAGCTGAAAAAGTAGCTCGACGAACTGCTTGGTCAGGGGCTCATCCATCCATCGACGTGGCCATATGTCGCACCAGTACTATTCGTAAAAAGGAAAATTGGCGAAATGCGGATGTGCATGGATTATCGGCCATTGAACAACGCTACCATGAAGAATCGCTACCCTCTTCCTTGAGCTGATGAGCTTTTAAACCAACTCCGATGGGCTGGAATTCTCAGCAAAATCGACTTACGCAGCAGATATTTCTAGATGCGCGTGGTAGTCGCCGACATCAAGAAAACGGCGCTCCAAACTCTTTACAGGCACTTTGAGTTCACGTTCATGCCGTTTGGACTCACAAATGCCTTGGTGATGTTCATGGCCGCAATGAACAATGTTTTCTGTCCGTACCTCGATAAATTTATCCTGGTGTATAGCTTGAAATTGTTCTAGTGCACAGGTTGGGACAACTACGTTGACGATGGAGCGTGCGGGCTTCCATGCTCATTGTTTAGTCTGCTGCCCCCTCAACCTGCCGTTCTAAAGTCTAAGTCTGAGTGCTCTGGGTTTGTTACTTAGAGACCCGCGCACCAGTGTTAGCACCAGAAACTAGCTCAGAACTGGAAGTGACTGATGAAGATACAAGAATGAGAAACAATAGGATACCCCTGCAAATTTTAGCTCCCCTCCCAGCTCTGTAGAGCTTGTTACTCAGTTTCTAAGCCAAAAGGAAGATAGACGTATCTTCTGGGAGGCAGGGTTTTCTCGGTGAGCCGTGCCTAACGGCCGATAACCCCAGAACTCAGGTGTCGACCGTTTTGTTTGAAAACTTAACCATACCATGATACGCACGCTTCAAAGGCAGTCGTGTAGTCAGAATGAGCTAAAAAAATAGCATTGAGGAGTTATGGCTGCCAAAACCCAGGCAGCGTCTACGCTAATCCCCGGTACCAACAGTGTAAGAAAATCATGAAACTTGGACCCTAGGCATAACATGGCGCTGCAAATGCAACAGTACAGTCAGACAGCGCTAGATACGTGTAGACAACATATGCTGCGACAGTGACTACAGGGGGCATAATTGCCGCGGAGGTCTGCCAATGGAGCAGAGCAGGTCGGAGGAAAAAGGCTCCAACAAATTGCGTGTAGGCCTTAGCGTGCGTTGGCTCCACAAGACGACACTCTAGCACTGACACGTCTTGCTGTCAATCATCTACACGCCGATGTTCACAAGCCGAGAGGGCACAACAGAGTACAAGTGAGAGATGCGCGAAAGACCAACGCTCCCCCATGACTCATAGGTGCAGTGCACATGGATGGGCAGAGAGCACGGGGACCAAGAGGAAATGGAGAGAGAGAACCTCACAGACGCACACCGACTGCACTCACAAGCTTCCTGAACAAGTCACCCTTCAGTCCCTTGGTCAAAAAGTCAGCCAACCGTTGTGCTGTCTCAACCCACACAATGTTGATGTTCTCGTCATGCAACAACGAACACACATAGTGATATTCGACATTGGTGTGCTTTTTGCGAGTGTGATGCACACCATCATTGTCAGCAATGGCCATGTCACTCTCATTGTCATAGTGCAGCGTGATGGACGGGACTCACTAACACAACTCGGACAACAGGCGGCACAGCCACACACACTTACAAGCGCCAGAACCAAGGGCCACATACTCAGCCTTAGCATTGTTGCGCGCAATACAACATTGCTTGTTGCTGCACCAGGAGATAGCTGTTACGCCAATAAGGAAGATCCAACCAGTATGACTCTTACCGTCCGGACTGTCGGTCCTGTCACTGTCGGTGTATCCCGTTTCACAACGGACGGTTGTCAATGAAACATGAAGCCTAGCTGTGGGATAGAAACAACATAGCACAGTACTCGGATTGCGACCTCAAATTGGTGGTGACGCAGCTCCTGAGAGACTTGTGTCAAGAGGTTGACGGCGAACGCAATGTCTGGGCGAGTCATCGTCGCGAGGAACATTAGTGACCCGATGACGCACAAATACGTGGTTACGCCTACTGGCTCGTTGACCACAGCTGGATCAGAGCTCTTGGGCATCGTCTGACCATCAAGTGACATAGATGAGAGTGCTCTCGGCACGAGGGGTAGGTCCTCAGCGGAGTGCCCGGACAAGGATTGGATGTAGGCGGCCCGATGGACATATGGGATGTCCACTGGACAATCATGCTCAAGCTCCATGCCGAGAAAGACTCGTGCTGGCCCCAGGTCCTTCATCCGGTAGGCAGCATGTAGTAGGTCCTTGGCCCACTTGATGGCAGCTTCATCCAGCGATGTGATGAGCAGGTCGTCGATATAGACGAAGACAGCGACGAGGGTCTGACCTCGCAGATTGATGAACAGTGCAGGGTCGACAGAGCTGTGGAGGAGGCTGCCGTGGAGAAGCGTACGAGTGATCTCCTGGTTCCAGCAGCGTGGTGACTACTTCAAGCCATGGAGGGCCTTCCGCAGCTTTCAGACCTTGCCAGAGCCATCGGCGAAGCCTGGAGGCTGCACCATGTAGAGCTCATCGCTCTCCAGTGAACCATGTAGAAAGGCGTTGCTCACATCCAGCTGATGCAGTTCCCACCCATTCTGGGCAACTAGGTTGAACAACTCTTGGCTGGTTGAGAACCGACTGACCAAAGCAAAGATCTGGTTGTAGTCGATCCAAAGGACCTGAACAAACCCCTTGGTTGTGAGACGGGCCTCATACTTGTCCAGGGAGTTGTCCGGCTTCCAATTTTACCAAAGAACCCACATGGCGCAGATGGCCTTACAGTCCGGGGGGAGGTCGACGAGCTCATAGACGTGATGTTGCCGAATGGCGGCAAGCTCGTCTATGTATGTGGCCTCCCAAGGAGTGGCCTCGGGAGATGCCCAAGCCTCACGGATGGTAGCTGGGTCCTCTGGTCACTCTGTAGGGTAGACAATAAGGGCATGTGCATCGCGTCTCTGGTGGCATCTATGTGAGCATGGCCACAATGGCATACCGGTGCTCCTGATGGAGCAAGGCATAGCCCAAAGCTGACCCTGGATGTAGGTCAGTGATGACTGACAGTGTGGCCAAGCCAAGTGCCTCGGTGCCGGGGTCCCCACTCACGACTGTGGAAGTGGTTCTAACATGAGGTAAGGAGCCTCGTGGGACGACAGGGGGTCGTGGCACTTGAGGGCGTGAGGAGGCGGCCTGAGTGCTTACTGTCGGCCTGGGTCAAAGGCTCCTGCCCGGACCACGTGTGTAGCGCACCGATATGGATGGGATAGCAGGCCCAGAGGGACTTGCGGACACGGACGGGACAGCCGGCTTGGAGGAGCTGGCAGACACGGACGGGGCAGCCGGCCCTGAGGGGCTGGCGGACACGGACAGGAAAGCCAGCCTTGAGGGGCTGGTGGACATAGACGAGGAAGCCGGCCTTGAGAGGCTAGCATGCACAGTCGGGGCAGCCAGCTCTGGAGGACTATCAGACATGGATGGGGTAGTCGGCACTAAGGGGCTAGCGGACAAGGACAAGACAGGCGCCTTTGAGGGGCTATCTGACACAGATGGGGCAGCCGACCCTGAGGGACTGGTAGACACGGACGGGGCAGCCAGCTGTGAGGGTTGTTGGACACGGATGGGGCAGCCGGCCTTCAGGGGCTGGCATACACGGACGGGGTAGCCGGCCCGGAGGGGTTGGCGAACACGGATGGAAGAGCCAACGCACATGGACCCGCGGGTGCAGACGATGGGACGCCCGGACACGACTAGACTGAGGACAGATCCACCACTCCTCCACGCGATGGGAGGAACATCTATGCACCGGAGTGAACAAGGTCGCGAGGAAAAAAGTTCTTAGAGGACGTCCGGGACTCGACAATGCAGTGCCGGGTAGGATCCCAAAAATACCATGCCTTTGACTAATGCGAGACGCAAAGAAAGGTGCAAGGATGGTTGCGAGGCTCGAGCCTGCCACCCTGGTATGGTGCAGGCAACCAGACGATGGCTATACAACCCCAGACGTGGGCCGGACGGAGGTCGGCCCGCTCTCCACACCAGTGCTGTTATGGTGTGGACTGAAGGGGAATGGGTCCGTGGGGAATCCGGTTCTAGACCCACATCATGTAGGTCATGGCCTCAAAGTAGAAGCCGTGAGAGATACCGGATTCAACCTGCATGGTACGGACGGCGTCGGCCATGGTGTGGTTCAACCGCTTAGAGACACCATTATGGGCTAGCATGTAAGGCACCAACGTCTCATGATGGACACCAAGGGAGGCAAGGAAGAATGTGGTCTCCCA
>SZWC01024546.1:0-13212 GCA_023375785.1 Penium margaritaceum | reverse complement strand
TGTGTTTCTGACCACTGTGTTTCTGACCAGTGTGTTTCTGACCAGTGTGTTTCTGACCACTGTGTTTCTGACCAGTGTGTTTCTGACCACTGTGTTTCTTACCAGTGTGTTTCTGACCACTGTGTTTCTGACCAGTGTGTTTCTGATCACTGTGTTTCTGACCACTGTATTTCTGACCACTGTGTTTCTGACCAACGTGTTTGTGAACAGTTTGTTTCTGACCATTGTGTTTCTTCCCACTGTGTTTCTGACAAGTTTGTTTCTGACCAGTGTGTTTCTGACGACTGTGTTTCTGACCTCTGTGTTTCTGACCACTGTGTTTTTGACCATTGTGTTTCTGACCACTGTGTTTCTTTCCACTGTGTTTCTGACCAGCGTGTTTCTGACCACTGTGTTTCTTACCAGTGTGTTTCTGACCACTTTGTTTCTGACCACTGTGTTTCTGACCAGTGTGTTTCTAACCACTGTGTTTCTGAACACTGTTATTCTGACCACTGTGTTTCTGACCACTGTGTTTCTGGCCAGTGTGTTTCTGACCACCGTGTTTCTCACCAGTGTGTTCCTGACCAGCGTGTTTCTGACCAGTGTGTTTCTGACCACTGTGTTTCGGACCACAGTGTTTCTGACCACTGGGTTTCTGACCAGTGTGTTTCTGACCACTGTGTTTCTGACCAGTGTGTTTCTGACCAGTGTGTTTCTGACCAGTGTGTTTCTGATCACTGTGTTCTGACCAGTGTGTTTCTGATCAGTGTGTTTCTGACCACTGTTTTTCTGACCACTGTGTTTCTGATGACTGTGTTTCTGATCACTGTGTTTGTGACCACTGTGTTTCTGACCACCGTGTTTCTGACCACTGTATTTCTGACTACTGTGTTTCTGACCACTGTGTTTCTAAGCACTGTGTTTCTGACCAGTGTGTTTCCAACCGCACTGTTTATGACCAGTGAGTTTCTGATCACTGTGTTTCTAACCACTATGTTTCTGACCTGTGTGTCTCTGACCAGTGTATTTATGACCACTGTGTTTCTGACCACTGTCTTTCTGACCACTGTGTTTATGACCAGTGCATTTCTTACCACTGTGTTTCTGACCAGTGTGTTTCTGACCACTGTGTTTCTGACCAGTGTGTTTCTGACCACTTTGTCTCTGACCACAGTGTTCATGACAAGTGTGTTTCTGACCAATGTGTTTCCGACTAGTGTGTTTCTGACCAGTGTGTTTCTGACCAGTGTGTTTCTGACCAGTGTGTTTCTGACCACTGTGTTTCTGACCAGCGTGTTTCTGACCACTATGTTTCTGACTAGTTTGTTTCTGACCACTGTGTATATGACCAGTGTGCTTCCGACCACTGCGTTTCTGACCACTGTGTTTTTGACCAGTGTGTTTCTGACCACTGTGTTTCTGACCAATGTGTTTCTGGCCAGTGTGTTACTGACCAGTGTGTTTCTGACCAGTGTGTTTCTGACCACTGTGTTTCTGACCAGTGTGTTTCTGATCACAGTGTTTCTGACCACTGTGATTATGACCACTGTGTTTCTGACCACTGTGTTTCCGACCACTCTGTTTCAGTCCACTGCGTTGCTGACCATTGTTTTTCTGACCAGTGCGTTTCTCAGCAGTGTGTTTCTGACCACTTTGTTTCTGACCACTGTGCTTCTGACCAGTGTGTTTCTGACCAGTGTGTTTCTGACCACTGTGTTTCTGACCAGTTTGTTTCTGACCACTGTGTTTCTGACCACTGTGTTTCTGACCACCGTGTTTCAGAGCACTGTTTTTCTGACCACTGTGTTTCTGATCGGTGTGTTTCTGACCAGTGTGTTTCTGATCACTGTGTTTCTGACCACTGTGTTTCTGACCAGTGTGTCTCTGACCAGTGTGTTTCAGACCACTGTGTTTCTGACCACTGTGTTTCTGACCACTGTGTTTATAACCAGTGTGTTCCTGACCTCTGTGTTTCTGACCACTGTGTTTCTGGCCAGTGTGTTTCTGACCAGTGTGCTTATGACCAGTTTGTTTCCGACCACTGTGTTTCTGACCAGTGTGTTCCTGACCACTGTGTTTCTAACCAGCGTGTTTCTGACCACTGTGTTTCTGACCAGTTTGTTTCTGACTACTGTGTTTATGACCAGTGTGCTTCCAACCACTGAGTTTCTGACCACTGTGTTTATGACCAGTGTGTTTCTGACCACTGTGTTTCTGACCAGTGTGTTTCTGACCATTGTGTTTGTGACCACTGTGTTTCTGACCACTGTGTTTTTTACCACTGTGTTTCTGACCACTGTGTTTTCGACCACTGTGTTTCTGACCCCTGTGTTTCTGACCACTGTGTTTCTGACCAGAGCGTTTCTGAGCAGTGTGTTTCTTACCACTGTGTTTCTGACCAGTGTGTTTCTGACCAGTGTGTTTCTGACCACTGTGTTTCTGATCAGTTTGTTTCTGACCACTGTGTTTCTGGCCTGTTTCTTTCCGACCACTGTGTTTCTGACCACCGTGTTTCTGACCAGTGTGTTTCTGACCAGTGTGTTTCTGACCACTGCGTTTCTGACCAGTGTGTTTCTGACCAGTGTGCTTCTGACCACTGTGTTTATGACCACTGTGTTTCTGACCACTGTGTGTCTGACCAGTGTGATTCTGTCCACTATGTTTCTGAACACTGTGTTTCAGACCAGTGTGTTTCTGACCAGTGTGTTTCTGACCACTGTGTTTCTGACCACTGTGTTTCTGACCAGTGTGTTTCTGACCACTGTGTTTCTGACCACTGTGTTTCTGACCGATGTGTTTCTGACCAGTGTGTTTCTGAACACTGTGTTCCTGACCACTGTGTTTCTGACCAGTGTATTTCTGACCAGTGTGTTTCTGACCACTGTGTTCCTGACCTCTGTGTTTCTGACCACTGTGTTTCTGACATGTGTGTTTCTGACCACTGTGTTTCTGACCATTGTGTTACTGACCAGTGTTTTTCTGACCACTGTATTTTTGACCAGTGTGTTTCTGACCACTGTGTTTCTGACCCGTGTGTTTCTCACCACTTTATTTCTGACCACTGTGTTTCTTACCACTGTGTTTCTGACCACTGTGTTTCTGACCACTATGTTTCTGACCACTCTGTTTCTGACCACTGTGTTTCTGACCATTGTGTTTCTGACCACTGTGTTTCTGACCAGTGTGTTTGTGACGAGTGTGTTTCTGACCCCTGTGTTTCTGACCACTGTGTTTCTAACCACTGTGTTTCTGACCAGTGTGTTTCTGACCACTGTGTTTCTGACCACTGTGTTTCTGACCACTGTGTTTCTGACCACTGTGTTTCTGACCAGAGTGTTTCTGACCAGTGTGTTTCTGACCACTGTGTTTCTGACCACTGTGTTTCTGACCAGTGTGTTTCTGACCACTGTGTTTCTGACCACTGTGTTTCTGACCAGAGTGTTTCTGACCAGTGTCTTTCTGACCACTGTGTTTCTGACCACTGTGTTTCTGACCAGTGTGTTTCTGACCACTGTGTTTCTGACCTATGTGTTTCTGACCACTGTGTTTCTGACCAGTGTGTTTCTGACCAGTCTGTTTCTGACCACTGTGTTTCTGACCACTGTGTTTCTGACCAGTGTGTTTCTGACCACTGTGTTTCTGACCTATGTGTTTCTGACCACTGTGTTTCTGACCAGTGTGTTTCTGACCAGTCTGTTTCTGACCACTGTGTTTCTGACCAGTGTGTTTCTGACCACTGTGTTTCTGACCAGTGTGTTTCTGACCACTGTGTTTCTTACCAGTGTGTTTCTGACCACTGTGTTTCTGACCAGTGTGTTTCTGACCACTGTGTTTCTGACCACTGTGATTCTGACCACTGTGTTTCTGACCAACGTGTTTGTGAACAGTTTGTTTCTGACCATTGTGTTTCTTCCCACTGTGTTTCTGACAAGTGTGTTTCTGACCAGTGTGTTTCTGACGACTGTGTTTCTGACCTCTGTGTTTCTGACCACTGTGTTTTTGACCAGTGTGTTTCTGACCACTGTGTTTCTTACCACTGTCTTTCTGACCAGCGTGTTTCTGACCACTGTGTTTCTTACCAGTGTGTTTCTGACCACTGTGTTTCTCACCACTGTGATTCTGACCAGTGTGTTTCTAACCACTGTGTTTCTGAACACTGTTATTCTGACCACTGTGTTTCTGACCACTGTGTTTCTGGCCAGTGTGTTTCTGACCACAGTGTCTCTGACCACTGTGTTTCTGACCACTGTGTTTCTGACCACTGTGTTTCTGACCACTGTGTTTCTGACCAGTGTGTTTCTGACCACTGTGTTTCTGACCACTGTTTTTCTGACCACTGTGTTTCTGACCAATTTGTTTTTGTCCACTGTGTTTCTGACCAGTGTGTTTCTGACCACTGTGTTTCTGACCAGTGTGTTTCTGACCACTGTGTTTTTGACCACGGTGTTTCAGACCACTGTTTTTCTGACCTCTGTGTTTCTGACCACTGTGTTTCTGACCAGTGTGTTACAGCCCACTGTGGTCATGACCACTGTGTTTCTGACCAGTGTGTTTCCGACCACTGTGTTTCTGACCGGTGTGTTTCTGACCACTGTGTTTCTGACAACTGTGTTTCTGACCAGTGTGTTTCTGACCACTGTGTTTCTGACCACTGTGTTTCTGACCACCGTGTTTCTGACCGGTGTGTTTCTGACCACTGTGTTTCTGACCAGTGTGTTTCTGACCACTTTGTTTCTGACAAGTGTGTTTCTGACCACTGTGTTTCTGACCACTGTGTTACTGACCAGTGTGTTTCTGACCAGTTTGTTTCTGACCAGTGTATTTCTGACCAGTGTGTTTCTGACCACTATGTTTCTGACCCCTGTGTTTCTGACCAGTGTGTTATTGACCACTGTGTTTCTGACCACTGTGTTTCTGACCAGTGTTTTTCTGACCAGTGTGGTTTTGACCACTGTGTTTCTGACCAGTGTGTTTCCGACCACTGTGTTTCTGACCAGTGTGTTTCTGACCGGTGTGTGTCTGACCACTGTGTTTCTGACCACTGTGTTTCTGACCAGTCTGTTTCTGACCAGTGTGTTTATGACCACTGTGTTTCTGAACAGTGTGTTTCTGACCACTGTGTTGCTGACTAGTGTGTTTCTGACCGGTGTGTTTCTGACCACTGTGTTCTCACCAGTGTGTTTCTGACCAGTGTGTTTCTGACCAGTGTGTTTCTGACCAGTGTGTAAATGACCACTGTGTTTCTGCCCACTGTGTTTCTGACCAGTGTGTTTCTGACCGGTGTGTGTCTGACCAGTGTGTTTCTGACCACTGTGTTGCTGACTAGTGTGTTTCTGACCGGTGTGTTTCTGACCACTGTGTTCTCACCAGTGTGTTTCTGACCAGTGTGTTTCTGACCAGTGTGTTTCTGACCAGTGTGTAAATGACCACTGTGTTTCTGCCCACTGTGTTTCCGACCAGTGTGTTTGTGGCCAGTGTGTTTCTGACCACTGTGTTTCTGACCAGTGTGTTTCTGACCACTTTGTTTCTGACCACTGTGCTTCTGACCAGTGTGTTTCTCACCACTGTGCTTCTGACCAGTTATTTTCTGACCACTGTGTTTCTGACCAGTGTGTTTCTGACCACTGTGTTTCTGACCACCGTGTTTCTGACCAGTGTGTTTCTGACCACTTTGTTTCTGACCACTGTGTTTCTAACCAGTGTGTTTCTAACCACTGTGTTTCTGACCAGTGTGTTTCTGACCGGTGTGTTTCTGACCACTGTGTTCTCACCAGTGTGTTTCTGACCAGTGTGTTTCTGACCAGTGTGTTTCTGACCAGTGTGTATATGACCACTGTGTTTCTGCCCACTGTGTTTCCGACCAGTGTGTTTCTGGCCAGTGTGTTTCTGACCGCTGTATTTCTGATCACTGTGTTTCTGACCACTGTGTTTCTGTGTTTCTGACCAGTGTGTTTCTGACCAGTGTGTTTCTGACCAGTGTATTTCTGACCAGTGTGTTTTTGACCAGTGTGTTTCTGACCAGTGTATTTCTGACCAGTGTTTTTCTGTTCACTGTGTTTCTGACCAGTGTGTTTCTGACCAGTGTGTTTCTGACCACGGTATTTATGACCACTGTGTTACTGACCAGTTTGTTTCTGACCAGTGTGTTTCTGAACAGTGTGTTTCCTACCACTGTGTTTCTGACCCCTGTGTTTCTGACCAGTGTGTCATTGACCACTGTGTTTCTGACCAGTGTGTTTCTGAGCACTTTGTTTCTGACCAGTGTGTTTCTGACCACTGTGTTTCTGACCAGGGTGTTTCTGACCGGTGTGTTTCTGACCACTGTGTTTCTGACTACTGTGTTTCTGACCAGTGCGTTTCTGACCAGTGTGTTTATGAACACTGTGTTTCTGGACAGTGTTTTTCTGACCACTGTGTTTCTGACCATTGTGTTTCCGACCGGTGTGTTTCTGACCACTGTGTTTATGACCCCTGTGTTTCTGACCAGTGTGTTTCTGTCCAGTGTGTTTCTGACCACTTTGTTTCTGACCACTGTGTTTCTGACCAGTGTGTTTCTCACCAGTGTGTTTGTGACCAGTGTGTTTCTGACCACTGTGTTTCTGACCACTATGTTTCGGACCAGTGTGTTTCTGACCACTGTGTTTCTGACCAGTGTGTTTCCGACCACTGTGTTTCTGACCAGTGTGTGTCTGACCACTGTATTTCTGACCAGTGTGTTTCTGACTACTGTGTTTCTGACCAGTGTGTTTCTGACCACTGTGTTTCTGACCACTGTGTTTCTGACCAGTGTGTTTCTGACCAGTGTGTTTCTGACCGCTGTGTTTCTGATGAGTGTGTTTCTGACCACCGTGTGTCCGACCAGTGTGTTTCTGGCCACCGTGTTTCTGACCAGTCTGTTTCTGACCACTGGGTTTCTGGCCAGTGTGTTTCTGAGCACTGTGTATCTGACCACTGTATTTCGGACCACTGTGTGTCTGACCGCTGTGTTTCTGATGAGTGTGTTTCTGACCACCGTGTGTCCGACCAGTGTGTTTCTGGCCACCGTGTTTCTGACCAGTCTGTTTCTGACCACTGGGTTTCTGGCCAGTGTGTTTCTGAGCACTGTGTATCTGACCACTGTATTTCGGACCACTGTGTGTCTGACCGCTGTGTTTCTGATGAGTGTGTTTCTGACCACCGTGTGTCCGACCAGTGTGTTTCTGGCCACCGTGTTTCTGACCAGTCTGTTTCTGACCACTGGGTTTCTGGCCAGTGTGTTTCTGAGCACTGTGTATCTGACCACTGTATTTCGGACCACTGTGTGTCTGACCGCTGTGTTTCTGATGAGTGTGTTTCTGACCACCGTGTGTCCGACCAGTGTGTTTCTGGCCACCGTGTTTCTGACCAGTCTGTTTCTGACCACTGGGTTTCTGGCCAGTGTGTTTCTGAGCACTGTGTATCTGACCACTGTATTTCGGACCACTGTGTGTCTGACCGCTGTGTTTCTGACCACTGTGTTTCTGACCACTGTCTTTCTGACCAGTGTGTTTCTGACCAATGTGTTTCTGACCACTGTGTTTCTTACCAGTGTGTTTCTTACCACTGTGTGTCTGACCACTGTGTTTCTGATCAGTGTGTTTCTGACCACCGTGTGTCCGACCAGTGTGTTTCTGACCAGTGTGTTTCTGACCACTGTGTTTCTGACCAGTTTGTTTCTGACCAGTGTGTTTCTGACCACTTTGTTTCTGACCAGTGTGTTTCTGACTAGTGTGTTCTGACCAGTGTGTTTCTGACCACTGTGTTTCTGACCTCTGTGTTTATGACAACTATGTTTCTGACCACCGTGTTTCTGACCAGTGTGTTTCTGACCACTGTGTTTCTGACCAGTGTGTTTCTGACCACTGTGTTTCTGACCAGTGTGTTTCTGACTATTTTGTTTCTGACCACTGTGTTTCTGACCAGCTTGTTTCTGACCAGTGTGTTTCTGACTACCGTGTTTCTGACCAGTGTGTTTCTGACCACTGTGTTTCTGACCAGTTTGTTTCGGACCACTGTGTTTCTGACCACTGTGTTTCTGACCGTTGTGTTTCTGGCCACTGTGTTTCAGATCACTGTGTTTCTGAGCAGTGTGTTTCTGAGCAGTGTGTTTCTGACCGGTGTGTTTTTGACCAGTGTGTTTCTGACCACTGTGTTTCTGACCACTGTGTTTCTGACCAGTGTGTTTCTGACCACTGTGTTTCTGACCAGTGTGTTTCTGATCACTGTGTTTCTGACCACTGTGTTTCTGACCACCGAGCTTCTGACCAGTGTGTTTTTGACCAGTGTGTTTCTGACCACTGTGTGCCTGACCAGTCTGTTGCTGACCACTGGTTTTCTGACCAGTGTGTTTCTGACCGGTGTGTTTCTGACCACTGTGTTTCTTACCACTGTGTTTCTGACCAGTGCGTGTCTGACCAGTGTGTTCATGAGCACTGTGTTTCTGACCAGTGTGTTTCTGACCACTGTGTTTCTGACCATTGTGTTTCCGACCGGTGTGTTTCTGACCACTGTGTTTCTGACCAATGTGTTTCCGACCAGTGTGTTTCTGACCAGAGTGTTTCTGACCAGTGTGTTCATGACCACTGTCTTTCTGACCACTGTGTTTCTGACCAGTGTGTTTCTGGCCAGTGTGTTTCTGGCCACTGTGTTTCTGACCAGTGTGTTTCTGACCACTGTGTTTCTGACCACTGCGTTTCTCACCTGTGTGTTTCTGACCACTGTGTCTATGACGAGTGTGTTTCTGACAACTGTGTTTCTGACCAGTGTGTTTCTGACCACTGTGTTTCTGATCAGTGTGTTTCTGACCAGTGTTCTTCTGACCACTTTGTTTCTGACCACTGTGTTTCTGACCAGTGTGTTTCTGACCAGTGTGTTTCTGACCAGTGTGTTTCTGACCAGTTTGTTTCTGACAATTGTGTTTCTGACCAGTGTGTTTCTGACCACTGTGTTTCTGACCCCTGTGTTTCTGACCAGTGTGTTCTTGACCACTGTGTTTCTGACCACTGTGTTTCTGACCAGTGTGTTTCTGACCACTGTGTTTCTGATCAGTGTGTTTCTCACCACTGTGTTTCTGACCAGTGTGTTTCTGACAGGTGTTTTTCTGACCACTGTGTTTCTGACCACTGTGTTTCTGACCAGTGTGTTTCTGACAAGTGTGTTCCTGACCAGAGTGTTTCTGACCAGTGCTTTCTGTCAGAAGAATGTAGACACGAGAACAGCAGCAGAAGAAGCAGGCAGAAGCATCAGGACATGCAAGTGTACGTCAGCAGAGTGACGTAGGCGAGAGCGGTCCGAGGAGTTAGTCGCGGGAGCTGATAGAGGCCAAGACGCGAGGTAGTCGAGGTAGGCAAGTTGATGTGAGAGAGTACTGGTGAGATGAGTGATGGTTGGCGGAGTAAAAGGGCTGAGCGAAGGAGCGAGAGTGACGGAACAAATGGTTGAGAGGGGCTGGCGAAGACAGGAAATGCGAGAGGGGAGCAGAGCGAAGACACGGCGGCGAAGCCGCGGAACCAAGGGGGAACAGGATGAGCAGAACTGTTCTGGTTAACTCGAGGGAATGAACATCCTCGGTATAAAAGGATAGAAAAGGACAAATGAACAGAGCAACGGCTTCTTTCCGCTAGCCGGACGCGGGTGACAGATGTCACGTTATTAGGGGATGACTTGACATGTTGGGCTCAACGGTCAGTCTGACCGAGGGCCGTTAGGTCAAGTTGGTTCGGTCTCGGACCTGAACCGTTATTGAGAAAGTGGGAATAACTCTTGTCGGAGTCGATGATTTCTGATAGACCCTCTGAATCTGACAAGAGTTAGTGACAGTACATTTCCCAATCTCCTGGGAGTTGACCATTGCAGTGTTCAAGAAGACCCTTCCACATGACATGCAGATCATTCGGATGAGCTGCCACCAGGTAGTGTAGATCTCTGCTCATGAAGCGTTGCAGCCAGGCACGGAGACCGTAGTCAAGGCTGTCTTGTTTTCTGGTCATCTCAGCTGGGGAACAGCGCTTACCGAGATACTTGGGTCGTCCAAGGAGGGCATTTGTAGCTGCAAATCCACCAATGAGCTCTGATTAGAGAAGATTGTAGACTTGTTTTTGCCACTCCTGGATGTTGCTTTCTTCTTTGTAGATGATTTTGGCAGCTTGTCCTTGTCCCGCTGGAGCAGGAATAGGGGCAGGTGCTGGAGACCCTTCTTCCACTGGTTCATCTACCTCTTCCTCTGGTGCTACCAGGTCAATTTTGAGGTAGGGTCTGGAAGTGAGGTCTTTGGGCAGAGGTGGAGCAACAGGATTGTCTCGGCAGGAGAGAGTGATCCACCGTCGTTTCCATGCTTCTTGCTGCAGGCTGTACTAGAGTTCTGGTCCATTGCGTGCATTGGTGCGTAGAGGATGGAAGGACATATCCACAAGGTTGAAAAGGTGTCCCCAGATCTGAAGGAAGGTTGCATGATAGAGATGTGGAGGATGCTGGGGCGTGCGTTGATGCTCGTACGCGCCGAGAAGAAAATCGGAGACACGGTACTCATTGATGAAGATGGTGCTGGTCACGGTCAGCACAGTGTGTGACCAACTGTAGATGTTGCTTCCATCCTCCTCAAGAGTGGGGCAACCGTGCCAAGGATTGGTCATGCGGGATGAGGTAGAGGGGACAGGGACAGTTGGAGCAGCAGACTGGGACTGACTAATGATGAAGAGTTTGAAGAGTGAATGGTGATCAAATGAACACAAGAGAGTGTCTTCGTGTGCTGAGGAAGGTTTCGGCAAGAGCAGTCAATAGAGAAATGGTTCAATGAGCGCAGGGATGGAACCACGTGCGCTGCAAAGTTTTGACATGGGCGCATGTTGTCGCGTCTTGAGCGATCCGACCGGGCGGATCCGTGTGCCGGGCAGAGGATAATACAAACTGCAGAGGAGCGATTGATGATGGAGTGGGCGCAGGGACAAAACCACGTGCGCTGATGAATTAGGGGAGTAAGATGCGGCAAGAGGAAGGCAGATGCCAACGCGCCGCGAGAAATCTTCTACCGGCGTGGGTGCAGGCTGCTGCGAAGCGGGCAGCTAGCTCGTGCAGATCCTTGTGCTGGCCATAGATGCTGATGATGATTGCTGAAGCGGAAGCTGATGATGATGACGGAGTGGGTGCAGGGGCGAGCCGCGTGCACTGAAGGAAGTTTTCGGCGTGGGCGCAGGTCGTCGCGGAAAAGGCAATGCGACCGGGCAGATCCTTGTGCCGAGCTGAAAGTGATACAGAAGCGGAGGAATCGATTGATGGATGAGTGGGTGCAAGGGCGAAACCACGTGTGCGGCGAAACGATGCTGAAGGAGATGATTGATGCGAGGGCGGTGTGGAGGATGCTGATGACGGAGAGATCGCAGTGAGGTAGGAACGGGCGACTGATGGAGCTCAGAAGGCAAAGACGGATGATGTGAGGAGGACGAGGAGGGCTGGTGCCAACTGAAGAGAATGTTGTGGAGAATGATGTACGAGAAGGATGGCGGAGCGCGAGGTAAGCGGAGTGAGGCGAGAGGCGATGCGGTAGGGAGGTAGAGTGATACAACCACTTCTTCTGCATTCAGGAGGGTGACAGCTTGTTCCCCAGTTGGCTCAGAAATGGGAGCAGGAAGACTGGTGGTGTCCGATATCCTGTCGGCTGGAAGAGGATGGTTGCGCCAGAGGGAGTCAGGCAGCGGGCAGAGGCACTAGACCGCTGATGTGAGGAGAGTGACGGCTTGTTCCCCAGTTGCCTCGGAAGTGGGAGCAGGAAGACTAGTGGTGTCCGATATCCTGACAGCGGCAGTTTTGGCTGCAGCTGCTGACGAGGTGAGAAGGAGATGCGAGAAGGCGGCTCGAGATGATGGACGCGAATGGACTGAGGATGACGAGGAAGTAGCAGATGAGGCTGATGAGGCAAGGTGCAAGAGCAGGAGATGTTCGTGGAGGCGGAGGCAATGAGGGGCAATGGATGGCAGACGGCAGGAAGCTTCTTGGTAGTTGACAGCAGGCGGCGGCTCGAGAGTAGCTTGCGACTGATGTGGGCGACAGGTCACTGGTTGTTAGCCACGGGCGTGGAAATGGACGCAGTGTAAACCGGGCGCGGTGTGCTAGCCTCAACCGGATGGTGTAGGCACCAACCGGCGGCAACGGTGACCAAAGGGAGGCCGGTGCACACCTTCCCGGGTTTGCGGAAGCGTAGGGTTGTCGTGGGGGAGCACGGGAACACGTGTGGCACAGTGGGAGTAAGCTGTACTTGTTATTCAAGTGTCAACATACAAGACTATATGTACATGATGACACATCCTAGGCGACCCGAGGTCGCCGAGCCGTGCGCGGCTCCGCATGGACCTGGGATGAGCGTTATTTCTCCAGCATCACGTAGCTCATCTTCCCAGCTTTCCAACGCACCAAGAATCACATCATTCCGTGGAGGAACGGCCGAGATATGGCCGTTTCCGTGAACCACGATAATCTGCCGCTGGCAGCACCACTAGCGGTGGTGACGGCCGCCCGAAGCGCCCTTGCTGGTAATAACACATCGGGGCGCTATTCCGAAGCACCCTTGGCCCTCAATGATCCTTGATTCATTGACTAACCGGGCCCCAAGGGGCGCTTTGGCCTTGTTGAGTCTTCCGAGGGTCGAGCCTTGGTCCTTGGGGATGAATTCCCGTCACCTGTTTTCCCCTCGGCCGGTCCAACCTTTGGCCGGGCGTAACTTCCTCAATTCTTGATGGATCGACCCCGTTCTTGGGTCGATCTTGCACGGTTTTTCCTGTAGATTCCAAATCCACAGTCAGATTATACATTCAAGGAAGCCTCAAGCCGTGATCAGTGCCGTTGGCACTGTCCGGCTTACACTACCCCCCCCCTTTAGGAGCGAGCCGCCCCGGTTCGCTCTTGATACTCCCGGAGGATGGCATTCACCCCGCCAACATTGAAGTTGCGGGCAGGCTCCCATGAGTTGTGGGCCGCATCGTAGCCCTCGCACTTGACTAGGTACTCCCATCCACGGCCACGGCGACGGTGGTCAAGGATGGCCTCCACCTCAAACTCTTGCTCGCCCTCGATCACCACCGGAGGGGGAGGCCCAGAACTGCGGCCAGGAAAATGCTCGGCCGGATCATGGTAGAGCTTGAGTTTGGAGATGTGGAACACGTCGTGGACTGGCATGGAAGGCGGGAGAGCCAACCGTGCCACCACGGGTGTCCGCATTTC
>SZWC01024544.1:0-14044 GCA_023375785.1 Penium margaritaceum | reverse complement strand
CTACCTTTCCTCCACCACTCAACCGGATATTGCCTGTGCAGTGAACACTCTTGCCCAGTTCAGTCAGCAACCCCGCAGTGCACATCAAAAGGCTTTGCTGAAACTTTTGCGTTATGTGTTTGACACTGCATCCATGGGCCTCGTCTTCTCCCCTGGTACTGGTCCCTTGCTCGATGGGTACTGTGACAGTGACTATGCACGAGACCGCAATGCACGCAATCGGGGGGGGTATGTCTCCCGTTTGTGGGGCACCACTGCGTCATGGCGTAGTGCAAAGCAGTCATGTGTTGCACGCAGTGTGGCTGAAGCAGAGTACATGGCATTGGGAGAAGCCGCATGTGAAGCAACTTGGCTGCAACGGTTGTTGGGGGAGTTGGGCATGGTTGTGGGGGCCGTACCACTGTATAGTGATAGCTCTGCTGCACGTCGCATCACGACAAATGACGGTGTGCTGCATCCACGCACTAAGCACATAGGCGTTGAACATCACTTTGTCCGAGAAGCAGTGGAAGCAGACATTGTCCAAGTGTGTGCTGTGCCTAGAAGTGAGCAACTCCCTGACTTTCTCACTAAGGCACTTCCATCATTCTCCCTTATGTCTCAACTCCATCTGCTTGGTTGCATGCCTGCAACACCCTCGGCCAAGGGGGCGTGATAACCCCTGTTTATATTTTCGTGTGTATGTGCCCTCGGGTGTGCAGCGCATGAGGAATCGGCGGTCGGTGGAGATCCACGCTGATTGCGGAGACACGTGCGCGCCAAGCCTGTCATGTGGTGGCGCTGCTCCCTTGTCTCACGCGCTGCGCCGGCCGTCGACCCTTGCCTGCCCCCTCTAGCAAACCTATTTGTGTCCTTGTGATTTATGTGGCAGACTGTGCTCGCTGTGATGCGCGACCTAGATTAGAACCCAACTTGCATGTTTGTAGGTCTAGTTTAGGTTTCCTACTCTCTGACCTAGTTTTTGACTTCGAAGGTGCGAACGCATCTTTTTTGAGCGCACAGGGCAATTTCGCCCTTGCACCTCGTCGAGCGGCGGCGAGCTTTGCTTGCCGCCGATTGGTGAGACTCGACTATCGAGTCTCACCCGTAACAAGGGGAAGTGTTGTTACTAGAGGACTTGTACTACTTTTTCGACTTTGCATTAGGGTTTCTGGACCTCACGTACTCCACGCTTAACAAAACAAAGCGCCGTTGGTCTCAATCTCTTCGTAGCTTAGTTCTCACTCCGGACGCGTGGCGGCCATGACTGCAGCTGTTCTCGCTTCCTCACCGGTGCGTAGCAGTGATCTGGACCCACGCAACCGTACCATCGCTGAGCTCCGACACCTTCTGGCGCTCCGCTTTCAAGGAGGTGCGAGTGTGTTGTCATCATCGGATGGTTCAGAGACTGTCTGTCTATCCGTTCCTGTGGGTCGTGACGACACATGTGGGGGAGCACAGTCAGCATGTGATGATGATGGGCTTGACTGCACCGATTGGGTTCATGAGTCTCATCTTTGTGCCCTGCGTCGTTCCTCCCCACTGACGCCTGAGTGTTCCTCTTATGTCGAGTGTTGCATTGCCCATTGTACAGTGACGTCCATCAGTTGTGACTCTGGTGGCACTTGGATCATCGATTCTGGTGCCACTCATCACATAACGTGTTGTCGTAGTGA
Organism: Penium margaritaceum; assembly: GCA_023375785.1. Taxonomy (NCBI): domain Eukaryota; kingdom Viridiplantae; phylum Streptophyta; class Zygnematophyceae; order Desmidiales; family Peniaceae; genus Penium; species Penium margaritaceum. Next base: position 12,389 of record SZWC01024544.1, on the reverse strand, counting down.
TGTTTTTGTTCTCGGTCTTGTCATGTCTGTCCGTTCCGTCCGTACAGGCTCTGGTCAGTCCTTGCCAGTCCATGGTTGGGGTTGTATGTTTCGGCGGTCCGTCTGGCTCCTTGTGCCTTTCTGACGTGTTGTTTGTGCCTGATCTTGAGCTCAGCCTGCTTTCTCTGCGTGCTTGCACATTGATGGGTCTCTCTATGGAGTATACAGCAGACTCAGCGACTGTGACTGTTACTGATACTCGCAGCGTTGTCCTTCGTACCTCAGCCGTAGATGATCTGTATCGTGTCTCTCGGACCTCCTCCCCTTGCTCTCCTTCCTCCTTCAATCGGGTGTTTGTCACTGGTGTTCTGTCTCCGGAACACCAACAGTTGCTTCATCACCGTCTGTGTCACGTGGGCTCTGATACTCTGTCGAAGCTCATTCGGACATAGCCAGCTCTCGGTCTTGACGCAATTTCTTTCGAGAAGCCACCCAAGATCGACTGTCGCTTTTGCGCTCAGGGGAAGTTGCACCGATGCACCTACCCTCACTCTCATTCTCGACCACTTTGGCCTCTTGTGCTAGTTCACTCAGACCTTCTCGGTCCTCTTCTCGTCCAGTCCCTATCTGATCGGGGCCGGTATGTTCTGACTCTGACTGACAACTTTACCCGGATGCGGTGGGTCTATAGCCTGCGTCAGAAGAGCGACGCCGCCCTTGCGGTTCGACTCTAGCTCGTGATGGTAGAGCGTCAATCATGTCACATGCTACATTCTTTCTGCTCGGATTGCGACGGTGAGTTCCTTGGCGAGATGGACGGGTTCTTTGCTGAGCACGAGATTTTTCACCAGGTCTCCACTCCTGCTACCCCTGAGCATAACGGTGTTTCCGAGCGCTGGAACCGCACCATGGAGGATGCGGTTTGCACTATGCGGTCTGAGTACAGTCTCCCTGAGTCCTTTGTCTTTGAGGATTTTGCCTACATGACTTGGGTCTGGAACCGCCTCCCACACGGTCTGCTTCTGGACCATGTTTCATCGTATGAGCTCTCGTTTGGACACTGTGCTAACCTTTGTCTCGCTCGCGTCTGGGGATCCCTGGCCTCCGTGTGGTACACCGAGGACCAGCAGGGGTCCAAGGTCTCACCTCAGGGGCGCTTGTGTGCCTTCGTAGGCATTTCCCCACGATCAAAGGCTTGGCGCTTCTGGGACCCTACTCATCGTCGCGTCATTGAGTCACGCGACACGCTCATTTTTTAGTTTCTCACTTACCGTGACCTAACTTCGATCACAGCACTCTCCGCCACACATGTTCTTACCTGTGAGGGTTCTCGGAGGATGGGGGAGACTTCTACGCCAGCGAGCACCTCTCACCATGCTGATGATGTTCGAGCCCCCTTCACCTCTTGGTCTCCGGCTGTTGATGACCCAGCGATCATTGCCGTCTGTCCAAAGACCTCGCCCGTACAGCCTATTTCACGCCCTAATGGTGCCCCTACTTCTATTCCTACGCCTACTTCTGCGCCAGTACCTGCGTCTGCTAGCAATCCTATTTTTGTGTCCGGTCCAATCTCGCCTACTCCCGTATCTGCTCCTGCTAGCACTCCTGCCTCTGTGTCGGGTCTAGTCTTGCCTGCTCCTACTGTCACGCCCAGCCCCGTGTCCCCCACACACGCATCTCCTTGCACGGCATCACCTGCCTTGCCTCAGTCACCACCAGCTGTTATCATGCCTGTCCCTGAGCATGAGGTGTGCGCCTTGAGCTCTGGTTACTCTCGTGAGCCTGGTAGCCGTCTTCGACCACTGGATTCCGAAGCTCAGCGAGCGTCGGGCCGCGCACCCAGGCGCCCCTCTCCCAGCATCGCGAGTGGTGACCCCGGCACAAAGGCCCTAGGCCTGAGTGTCTGCACTGAGCTCACAAAGTTACATCTAGCGTGCCCCGTAGGGCACGATGTCGTCACTTGCGAGTTCCATATCGCTTGTGATGCAGCAACTGATCTTGTGGTCGTCAGGCCTAGCACCGAGGCATGTGCCCTTGCCACGCAGAGCTCTCCCTCTATGGCGCCCGACCCGGGCACCCTGAGGGAAGCTCTCTCATCACAGAATGCTGACGCTTTGCGAATTGCCTGCGAGGATGAGCTTCGCGCTATGCGAGAGCAGAGTTTTCGAACTTGTCGACCTTCCATCTGGGAGGAAGGCTATTCAGGTCAAGTGGGTCTTTCGCAAGAAAGCAAAAGCCGGATGGCTTATTGGAATGCTACAAGGCCCGCTTGGCCATCTAGGGGTACTTTCAGATTGAGGGCGTCGATTACATTGACACATTTTTCCTTTTCGGCTGCATGATCTCAGCTGTAGCTCTGTTCGGTGTAGTGGCTCAGCATGACTGAGAACTGCTCTAGATGGACGTGAACAATGTGTTCCTCCATGGCTCTCTGGATGAGGAGATTTACGTGGCTCAGCCACCAAGCCTTGAGGACGGTGACAACGTCTGGCGCTTGCGCAAGTCCTTGTATAGCCTCAAGCAGTCTCTGTCGTGTAGGAACCAGGAGATCACCGGTACTTTGACTCGTGCGTGATATGTATAGAGCGAGGCAGATCCCTCTCTCTTCATCCTACCGACACCCGAGCAGTTCACCGCCATCCTGGTCTATATCGATGACCTTCTGATCGCGTCTCCGTCCGTGGAGGCCATGAAGGAGGCAAAGGCTGTCCTTCAGACTGCCTACAGGATGAAGGACCTCGCTCCTTCATCGGTGTTTCTTGGTATGGAGATCGTGCGAGATCACAGGCGTCGGACACTGTTACCCCATCAGGCCTGACACGCATGAGTCGTGGGGGAGCGTTTCAGCGACCTCCTTGGTGTAGTGCCCACCACTTCCACACCTCTTACACATGATGGACAGGATGCCCTAAAGGTGGATGTTCCCACACAGCTGGGGGAGACAGTGGACGTGACCTTCTACCTCCGTCTCATCGGATCTCTGATGTACCTGGCCACTACCACACGTCCTGGGATTGCCTTCATTGTCAACCTCCTCGCTCAGTTCTCGCAAGCTCCACGTACTAGAGCCCTTCACGCGGCTGTGCGAGTGGTGTGGTACGTGGTCTCCACGCCGTACCTCGGACTCTGCTCTCGTCGGCAGTGTTCGATGGTCCTTGACGGCTACACTCACAGCGACTGACCTGGAGCCTAGATGGATGCAGCCGTACTGGCTACGTGTTCCTGCTCGGCGGTGCCGCTCTGTCTTGGCAGAGCGGGAAGCAGGGCTGCATCGCATGTAGCTTGTCGGAGGCAGAGAACGTTGCTTTGGGCGCAGGGGCTGCTGAGGCGGTATGGCTGGAGCGCCTGTTTCTTGAGCTTGGTCAGTCAGTACCCGCCATTGTGCTTCGTTGCGACAACCAGAGTGCTCTCGCCATTGCGGAGAACTCCGGTGTCTTTCACACTCGCACGAAGCACATTGCGGTTTAGCATCACTTTGTGCGTGATCTCGTGGAGCGACACGTGATCCCCGTCATGTGGTTTGGCACTGACATGCAGCGTGTTGATTTCTTGACTAAGGCACTAGCTCGCGGAAAGTTCCTCTCGGCCATTCGTTCTGTTGGGCTTCGCCCCATTCCTGAGAGTGGTTGAGTGTGGGATGTGTGTCCGTGTCCCATCTGTTTTACACACACTATTGTACTTGTCCCAGTACTCTATGTGTATGGACATGCGTACCATCGGGTCATGGGGGAGTGTTGTGATTTGTGACGTTCTTGTACAATCTACTGTGACCACTCGGCCGTGTCCATACTCATGCAGACCCCCAAGGCGGGCCCTGGTAACACTAGTGCGACGACTGGCGGCGGACTACCAGCTTGGAGCTGGCCGACTACCGTTCCAGAGCCCCATACACTGCCGGGACTTCCTGCTGTCTTTTCTGCAGCTTGCAGGAGTTTTACGGCGGACTGGCCATGAGCCCGATTTGCATGTTTTTGCATTGCGTGTCCACCGTCTGATGATGGATGCATGCATGTGACCAGTTGTAGCGTCCGGCTTGTGATCCTACATGTCTAGGTTCAGACGGCGTAGCATTTTGACATGTGTGCGCAGAGTTATGGCCAAAACAGTGGTTTTGGGCCGGTTTTAGGATAGCTCTTGGACCGCCGCGTGCGACACCCGCTGTGCGCCGCAGCAGGTATTTATGACATGGACCTGTCATTTGTCATCTCTCTATACAAATGCTATTGAAGCATTCAGACACTTTGCCTTGTGTCCTCTAGCCAAACTCTTGCCGTTGCGAGCACGACTTGTGACTGTCGTCATCGTCTGATCAGGAAGTGACGCCTGGTCAACGGAAGTGTTGCTGGGAAGCCTCCTTGCATGTTTTCAGGAACAAAAGAAATTAGTTTGAACAAAAGCGGGTGATATTTTGGTAGTCCATTTACAACCAGGTTTGGCTTCAACGGACAAGGTAAAGTCTCATGGAAAACCTTGCATTATGTGGTCCAGATTGCGGGAAATCATTTAGCCTCTTAAGGGATAGTATTATGAATAGTTTTGCTCGGTTACTATGTAACCCTATGCACGCTTTGCGTGCAACACGTGCCTCTTGGCTCTTTTTTTTTTCTACTCGCAAACCCCCATTCGAGGATTTAGGGTTTCCTATGTTTGCGCGGGCCCCGCCTGCGCAAACATAAAACCCTACATCTTCAAATTGGGGTTTGCAAGTTGAAAAAAGCAAGAAGAAAAGGCAAATTGCTCGATCGCGATCAAGCAAAAATACGCTTAAAGAAATCCAGAGAAGGAAACACATTTACATCCATGCAAATTGCTTTCAAATTGGGTACATGTAGGGTGCTATTCGATTGTGTGTATGCCCTATCCGGCGTTTGGAAGAATAAGACTCCCCTGTCCACGGACCTGAGAATATTGAAATTCTACCCACGGACGGCGAGAAAATGCAGCATGCCGACGCTGCATGCGATGCAACGTCAACATGCTGACATCATCAATCACTTTGAACATTCGCAAACCCCTCATTCGAGGGATTTGTGAATGTTCGTGGGGGGGGGGGGTTGCCAATGGTTTGCATGGGGGGTCCGAGACTCTTCATGCGTTGAAAGGGAACCTGCTAGGCCCCGCTACCGCGGGGCCCAGCAGGAGCCCGCGTAAAAAAAAAAACCTAAACCCCGAATGCAATTTGGGATAGGGTTTGACTATGGTTTGAATGGAAAGTCTTTACGGTTTGCGAGTGAGAAAAAGAAAAAAAAAGCGTCTTCGCTCGAACTCAAAAACAGGTGTTTTTGCTCGATCGCGATCGAGCGATGAGCTCTTTGTTTTCTTTTTTTCTTGACATGTAAAACCCCTAGTTTGATGTTGGATTTCATGTTTTGCGTGGGCTCTGTCCACGCAAAACATACAAAACCCTAAATCAAACTAGGGGGTTTGCGTGTCGGAATAAAAACAAAGAGCTCATCGCTCGATCGCGATTCTCGCGTGGGACTGAGAATCGCGAGGGGGGTCGACATGCCCCACCTTGCTTCGCTCGATCAGTGGCGCATGCCGCTGATCGAGCATGGTGAAGCAAGTGGGCAGGCCAGACTTAGTTTTTAAGACACCGGATAGGGCGTTCCTTACCCCTACCGTCTATGGGTATTATGGGTATTATGCCCTTTCAAATTGCACTCCGGGATTTTGGGTTTTATTTTTCAACAGGCTTTTGCTGGGCTCCGCGGCAGCGGGGTCCAGTAGGTCCCCTTTCAACGCATGAGGTGTTTTGGACCCCTTACTCAGAAGATCGCAAACCCTTGTGAGAAAAGTCACAAACCCCTCAATAGAGGGGTTTGTGATTTTTCTCTCGTGTCTCACGACATCAGCATGTTGTCGCTGGATGGCATGGGACGTCAACATAGCGTGAACATTTGGATATAGCTTACTGTTTTGCATGCTCGCCAGATATAATGTTAATAAAGAAGTGGAAAGTTCCAAAATTGGATATGGCATGGTTAATGTACGACACGTGGATATATTGATAGATATCGAGAAATCTGTGGATGTATGGTCACTCCCTCGTATATCCGCGCAAGAGTCAACATAAGCCCGAGATCTCCGCAAGTCTAGTAAAAGTACTCCCATATCCGGAGACTTGAATGATGAGGACACCATATCCAGTAAGTCGGACATTTTAGGATTTTTTGGTTTAGTGAAAATTCGTTTCCTCCTTTTTTTTGTCACCCATGAACCTCACATACCCCTCTGTTGGATTGATAAGCCTCATCCGCCCCTCTGTCACAACAATAAGCCTTATATACCCCTCCGACGGAGAAATAAGCCTCATTCGCCCTTGTCCGGCAACAATGATCCCAATCTTGCCCCGTTTTTCTACGCCAAACGGAGTTAGATGGTGAACAAGTAGAAGTTGCAAGGCAAAACACGATTCAGAATTTGGGACGCTTCAGCATTCTATGATTAGCACTCAATGTACTTCGACTAAAACCGTCAATTTCTTTTAACATACATGCAAGTGATGAGTTATGAATGAAGCATAGTCGGGGTCGTTCGGTCCAATGTCGACGGACACGTACGGAGTCGCGTCGGAATTCTTGAATCTGACTGCTCACGACGCGACTCCGTACGTGTTGGAAGGTTCTTCACGAAGTCGGGGGTATTCGAGAATCGACAGTGAACATGGGCGATGCATCTTCATAAATCCCGATTCGTCATGATGCGTCAAGAATTCGACCAAAAGATGGTGACACTTCTGCTCACAGGTTCGCGAGAGTGGTCAAAGCTGTCAGAAGGTTTGGGAATATCCACTCGGGGCGGGGCAGTTGGCCAGTTTTCCCTTCGGCGCTTGGAGTGAACATCGTGGTTCTTGCGATGCGATGGGCTGTTTGTGTAACAACAAAAATGCCTACTTGAAAATATTGAGGACTTGTGAACGTCTGGTTCATAACACTCCCCCCCCCTTTTAGGTGCGACGTCCCAGCGTGCGTGTAATTGCGGCCCGAAGATGGCGATAGGAGCCGTTGATGAGATGATCGACGTCTCGGCGGTTGCCATAGGGCTCCTATTTGTTATGCGCAGCGTCATAGCCGTGCCAAATGACTTGATAGTCTGTTGTCTTGCCTTGTCGTCAATGGCCGAGGATGTCCTTGATGACATACTCCGTATCTTCGTTCACTTCGACAAGTGGCAGAGGAGGGACATCTCTGCAAAGAAAGTTCTCTCTGGGGTCTCGGTAGTGTTAGAGTCTGCTGATATGGAATACTGGATGAACTTGCATAGTGTCATGGAGTTTGAGTCGTGCAACCACAAGGGTTTACATGCGCTCAGCCTCAAACAGTCCCAACCATCAGGGTTTGAGCTTCGAACAGTCCGTTCTGCAGCGCTTGATGTTCCTCAAGTTGAGGAGGACTTTGTCGCCAGCATTGAAGATGTCATCGTCGCGATATCAGTCAGCTACTCGCTTCATCGTTGCCTGTGTCTTCGTGAGAGTTAACCATTATTCCTCCTAGACGGTGGTGAAGTCTCAGCGTTGAATGTCGACTGCTGGAGTAATGCTACCACCCTGTACTCCGACTGGTGTGGGGGGGAAGTTTGCCATACACCACTTCAAATGAAGTTGTACCTGTTGTAGTGGAAACTGCCGAATTATATGTGATTTTGGTGGTCGGGAGTTTTTTTGCCCAATTCGTCCCATGAGTTTTGCATAGTGTTTAGAACAGTTGTTCAAGCATCTGATTTGTTTGCTCGGTTTGACCGTCGGTTTGAGGATGAAGCGCCATTGAAGATTGAATCCTGCTTCCGTAAGGAATTATCAGTTTGCGCCAAAAATGGCAAGTCAATCGACCGTCTTTGTTGCTCGTGATGGTTCTTGGTACGCCGTGTAGCCGCACAATGTTTTTTAGAAACAGTCGTGCTGTTCCTTTGGTGGTGACGGTGGTCGCTGTCGGGATGAAGTGGGAAGTTTTCGAAAACCTATCGACGGTCAGGAGGATGGCATCATATCCTTCGGGTGTGACTGGTAATCCGGTGATGAACTCCATGGAGGTGTCTGCACATGGTTCCGTCAGAACAGGGAGCGACTGCAGAAGTCTGGGTGGCCTTGTGAGACGAGATTTCTGTTGCTGACATGTGTCGTAGGTTTTGCGTAAGCTAGCCATGTTGGATTGCAGCTTATCCCACCAATAGTTTTCTGCCGGCTTCTTCAATGCCTTGTCCTCTTGAGAGTGTCCAACTATCTTGATTTCGTGGCATTCTTTGAGCAGCACACAACAAAGCTCATTGTTTTGGGAAACGACCACTTTGCAAGTGAAGTGTTGTCGCCAAAAGGGTGCGTCAAACCAGAATTTGGTTTTGCCCAGCCGGTACTCGATTTCATAGTCGAACCCACACTGAAGGAACTCCATCCATCGGGTTTGACGTCAATAGAGATTTGGCTGCGTCTTCAAATGATTCAACGCATTGTGGTTGGTAAATACGATGCATTGGCGACACTCTAGGTAGCATTGCCATCTCTTGAACGCGTGCACAACTGCCAACATCTCCTTTTTGTGGACCGCGTAATTGAGTTACGGTCCTCACAGTTTTCAAGACACGTAGACGACCAATTGTTCACCATTGCTGTGATCTTGCACAAGCATCGCGCCAATGGCTGGGTCTTATGCATCCGTAGCCATGACAGAGTCAATAGTTGGATCAGGTAATCGTAGGGCTGGCATTGAGGTAAGAGCGTTCCGCAAAGCGGTGAACGCTTCTTGTTTGCTTTCTCCCCACCGCCACTCATTTTCTTTTTTGAGTGGGGATGGAAAGAGGCGCTGACACTCGTGCTTAGCCCCGCACGAATTGCCGGTAGTAATTGCAGAATCCAAGAAAGGCTTCCATTTCTCAAACGTTGGTCAGCATGGGCCAATCAACGACTGCTGCAATGTTTTTCGGATCCATAGTGATCCGTCCACTGTTGATGACGTGACCCAGAAACTTGACCAAATGAAGACCGAAGTAGCATGTTGAGAGTTTTCCAAAAAAAATCTCTTGTTTAAAACTTTGGGGACTTTTCAGAGATGTCCATCGTGCTCCTCTGGGGTGCAACTGTACACCAGAAATTCATCGAGGTATGGATGGAAAACATATCCGTACCATCCGTACCATCCGTGCACATGGAAAACGGATCCGTACCATCCGTACCATCCATACCATCCGTACCATCCGTACCATCTGTACGGATAGTACAGATGGTATGGATGTATTGTTCATTGCCACCATGAACATCATCGGGGAGTTTGTGAGTCCAAACGGCATAACCGTGAACTCAAAGTGCTCGTAGCGAGTTAGGAATGCAGTCTTTTTTATGTCGGCGGCTGCCACGCGTATCTGGTAAGATCCGCTGCGTAAGTTGTTTTCATAGAAAATTCGGAGCTGGTCGAAATGTTTGCCGACTCAAGGGTAGAGAGTAGTGGTTGTTGATGGTCGTGTCATTCTACGCTGAAGAATCCACCGTCATCCACATTTTGCCAGCTTTCTTTTTCACGAATAGTAATGGTGCGGCGTATGGTGACGTGGTTGGGTGGATGAACCCATGACCAAGCATCTCGTCGAGCTGCTTTTTCATCTTGGTCAGCTCGTGATCGCTCATCTAATATGCCCCTAAGACGGTAGGTCTTTTGCCTAGCTTAAGCTTGATGCGATGGATAACATCTCGTTGAGGAGGTAAGTTTTTCAGGAGTTCGTCAAGGAAGATGTCTGCAAACTCCTCGTTGAGCGATGCGAACTCTTCGGGTACCATCGTGAACTTTGTCGAAGCCGATGAGGCTGCTAAGGTTAATGAGGGTGATAATGAGTTTGCTGTTGCCACTTCTGTTTCTCCCATTGGCTCGAGATGTATGAGCCACGCACGAGTACCTCGTCGAATACAGTATCCGGCCACGTTGAGCAGTATCGGCTGCATCGGTTGTCGCTTTTCGGCTTCCGTGGTTTCTTCTACTGCTTCCACCTCTTCTACTTCCACCTCTACTACTTTCGCTGTCAGCTTCTGTCGTGCAAGCGGAAGTTTTTGTTTGGCGGCGTCAATCTCCACATAGATGTCGCCACTCTCCAGTTGACCGTGGATTGTGCTGGTGTAGGAAATCTTGTCCGAGGATGATTTTGTGATCGCTCATTGGAGAAGACCTCAAGAGCATTACATCCCGAAGATCTCCCACTTGTAATCATAGTGGTTCTCAAGTCTCCGTATGTGTAGTCTCCTGTTGACGGTTTTTCCTTCAAACACTCCTGGATTGGTCTACAAACCAAGCTTGCAAATCACATCATTGCTTACAAAGCTGTGTGAAGCTCCTCCATCCAGTAGTGTTGGTACAGTTCTGCGACTTCTGCCTCCTTGAGGCTAAACTATTAGTAGTGTCGCCGATTGGTCGTCCTCGTATCCCTCGTCAAACTTTGCAATCTCAAAACTCCTTTACAATGATGTAGGTTATTCATATGGGCAATGGTTTGGCGCAGATCGCTCCTCACGGACAAGAGTTGCGCCTATTACTCCTGCCCGTTGCCGTTTCCCGACTCATTGCTCTATGACTTCCCCCCCTTCTTGGCTTGCTGCTCCTTGCAACAATTTCAAGCAATGTGCCCAATGTTTTTGCACTTTAAGTAGGTTTGTACATCTCTCTAGTCGATGGCGTCCACTTCCATCAGAGTTGAGGATTCCGTCGACTAGTTTTTTTCCATTTCAACGATGACTGTGGTTAGGAGGTCTCCAACTGTAGGATTCCTGGATCTGGCCGTTGTAGTCACCGCTATCAATTCTTTCTACTGTTGCAATCATCTACGAAAATTCGTTCTGGATGTCCAAAATAGCGATCGCTCACCGGATATCTCTCTTGAGGGCGTTGTTGTAGTGAAAACAAAGTTTGTTGGGGGCAATGTATGCCCCAGGGATCTCGCGGATTCTTCGTGTGTACTCCGCCACACTGGGCTGCTGACGCAGGCGCCGGAGTTTTTATCGTGCCTTAGATTTTTTTTAGTTGTCCAAAGTGTGCGAACATTGCACGCGAGAATTCGTTCCAGTCGGTTGGTGGCGTCAGCGCGTCTTGCTACGATGGGTTGAGCTGCTCCAAGGGTTGAACGCCTGTGGTCGGTGATCTGAGATGGGCCTCGTGAGCCGTTGATGATGCTCCCCTAGTCTCTTGCTTCAGTGGGTTGGTCTTTAGGTCGGACCACCAAGTTAATGCCGTGCCATGGAAAAGCGCGGCCGCGAGGTCAATTTTCTTTTGATCATCATTGACCCCACCAGTGATGAAGTACACATCCAAACTCGTTAGCCACATCCAAACCGTTGGTCCTTTTGAGTTTGTAGGATCGACCGTTCTGGTGGAGCCAAAGGAGTTTTGGGTTCGCTCGAGAGTTGGGAATTTCTCTCAACGAGCACCACTTCTCGCGCGCTTGCGTTGCAAAGAGCCTCCATCGCGAAGTTGAGTTGCTAGATCATGTGGCTGTTGATTCCTTTTGAGTGCGGAGATCCTGTTTGCCAATTCCTTGTTGATCCGCACCAGTCGTCGAGTGCCACCTGTCGTCCTTGCTGTCATCGTCAGCACTGTCGGTAGGGAAAGCTGGTTTATCGCTGTCGGATCCATGACTGGATTGGTCGCCATAGCCGTAGGAGTTGTTAAAGCTGCCGCAAATCCTGCCATGCCCGCTTTCGTTGTCGCTTCAGGGTTCGCTTCCATTGGCACGTTCTGCTCCTCCATCGCCGAAGGTGTCACCAAAGACCCGCTGGTGGTCATCGGTTGCGCTCGCTTGCCTCACGTTGTAGTCGTGAAGTCTGCGAAGTCTGGACGTGCGAGATGCGCTGAAGACTTATGCGAGGTAGTCCTCCGGATGGGTGAAGTAGTCAGATTCCTCTCTACCATTGCGCTCTGATACCAAGTTTTTCGCCAAGCGGAGCGTAGATGGTGAACAGGTAGAAGGTGTGAGGCAAAACATGATTTAGAATTTGGGACGTTTGAGCAGTTTATGATTAGCGGTAAGTGTACTTCAATGAACAGTGTCCAAATGGCCTCTTGTGCTAGTTCACTCAGACCTTCTCGGTCCTCTTCTCGTCCAGTCCCTATCTCATCGGGGCCGGTATATGTATATGTATATGTATATGTATATGTATATGTATATGTATATGTATATGTATATGTATATGTATGTATATGTATATGTATATGTATGTGTATATGTATGTGTATGTGTATGTGTATGTGTATGTGTATGTGTATGTGTATGTGTATGTGTATGTGTGTGTGTATGTGTATGTGTATGTGTGTGTGTGTGTGTATGTGTATGTGTATGTGTATGTGTATGTGTACGTGTATGTGTATGTGTATGTGTATGTGTATGTGTATGTGTATGTGTATGTGTATGTGTATGTGTATGTGTATGTGTATGTGTAT
>SZWC01024543.1:0-18860 GCA_023375785.1 Penium margaritaceum | reverse complement strand
CAACTCTGGCACAACTCTGGCACAACTCTGGCACAACTCTGGCACAACTCTGGCACAACTCTGGCACAACTCTCGCACAACTCTGGCACAACTCTGGCACAACTCTGGCACAACTCTGGCACGACTCTGGCACAACCCTGGCACAACTCTGGCACAACTCTGGCACAACTCTGCCAGAATTCTAGCATAACAATGGCACAACTTTGGAACACCTATTGCACAACTGTGGAACAAATCTGGCACAACTCTGGCACAAACCTGGCACAACTCTGGCACAACTCTGGCACAACTCTGGCACAACTCTGGCACAACTCTTGCACAACTCTGGTACATATCCGGAACAACTATGGCACAACTCTGGCACAACCCTGGCACAACTCTGGCACAACTCTGGCATTAATCTGGCACAACTCTGGCACAACTCCGGCACAACTCTGGCAGACTCTGGAACAACTCTGGCAAAACTCTGGCACAACTCTGGCACAAACTCTTGTGGCTCATTGCGGCTATTGTGCGCGATGCCTTGAAAAAGTTGGCATTTGCCACTGACCATGACCATAAATTAATCCAAGTGACTTTAACTTCTATGAATCATGACACGATTCTGCCACGGTCAGAGTGCCCAATCACAGTGCACGTGTACTATGCATGACCTTGCAGGTATAAACAAGGTAAAAAACTGGTGGCTTGGTATGGCTATTGTGCACAATGCCTAATCATAGTTGGCCTGTACAACTCACCATGACCACAAAGTTAACCAAGTGACTTTAACTTCTATGAATCATAACACGAGCCAGCCACGGTCAGCGTGCCCAATCACAGTGTACGTGTGCTAGAAATGACCTTGCAGGCATAAGCAAGGTAAAATAATGGTGGCTCAGTGCGGCTATTGTGCGCGATGCCTTGACAAAGTTGGCATGTGCCACTGACAATGACCACAAATCTATCCAATTGACTTGAACTTCTATGAATCATGACACAAGTCAGCCACAGTCTGAGTGCCCACTCACAGTGCACATGTACTGTTCATGACCTTGCAGGTGTAAGCAATGTAAAAAACCGATGGCTTGGCATGGCTATTGTGCGCAATGCCTTGACAAAGTTGGCATGTGCAACTGACCATGACCACAAAGTTAACCAAGTGACTTAAACTTCTATGCATCATCACATGAGTCAGCCACGGTCAGAGTGCCCAATCACAGTGCACGTGTGCTAGGCATAAACTTTCAGGTATAATCAAGGTCAAATACTGGTGGCTAAGTGCGGCGGTTGTGCAGAATACCTTAACAAAGGTCGCGTGTGCCACTGACCATGACCACAAAGTTAACCAAGTGATATTTGCTTCTACGAATCGTACATGAGTCAGCCACTGTCAGAGTGCCCAATGACAGTGCACATGTGCTAGGCATGAAATTGTTGGTATAAGCAAGGTAAGATGTTGGTGGCTAACTGTGGCTATTGTGCATAATGCCTTGACAAAGTTGGCCTGTGCAACTGACCATGACCACAAAGTTTATCAAGTGACATTATCTTCTATGAATCATAACACGAGTCAGCCACGGTCAGAGTGCCCAATCACATTGCACGTGTACTATGCATGACCTTGCATGGATAAACAAGGTACAAAACCGGTGGCATGGCGTGGCTTTTGTGCGCAATACCTTGACAAAGTTGGCCTGTGCAACTGACCATGACCACAATGTTAACCAAGTGACTTTAACTTCTATTGATCATAACACGAGTCAGCCACGGTCAGAGTGTCCAAACACATTGCAGATGTACTAGGCATGACCTTGCAGGTATAAAAAAGGTAAAATACCGGTGGCTTGGTGTGGCTATTGTGGGCAATGCCTTGACAATTTTGGCCTGTGCAACTGACCATGACCACAAAGTTTACCAAGTGACTTTAACTTCTATTGAGCATAACACGAGTCAGCCAAGGTCAGAGTGTCTAATCACAGTGCAGATGTACTAGGCATAACCTTGCAGGTATAAACAAGGTAGAACACTGGTGGCTCGGTGTGGCTATTGTGCGCAATGCCTTGAAAAAGTTGGCATGTGCCACTGACCATGACCACAAAGTGAACTAAGTGAATTTAACTTCTACGAATCGTAACACGAGTCAGCCACGGTCAGAGTGCCCAATCACAATGCACGTGTGCTAGGCATAAAGTTTCAGGTATAAGCAAGGTAGAATGCTGGTGGCTCAGTGCAGCTATTGTGCGCGATGCCTTGACAAAGTTGGCATGTGCCACTGACCATGGCCACAAAGGGAACCAAGTGACTTTAACTTCTATGAATCATAACACGAGTCAACCACAGTCAGAGTTCCCAATCACAGTGTACATGCACTATGCATGACCTTGCAGGTATAAACAAGGTAAAAAACCAGTGGCTTGGTGTGGCTATTGTGGGCAGTTCCTTGACAAAGTTGGCCTGTGCCACTGACCATGACCGAAAAGTTAACCAAGTGATTTTAACTTCTACGAAAATAACACGGGTCAGCCACAGTCAGAGTGCCCAATCACATTGCACATGTACTACTCATGACCTTGCAGGTATCAACAAGGTAAAAAACTGGTGGCTTGGTGTGGCTATTGTGGGCAATGCCTTGACAAAGTTCGCCTGTGCAACTGAACATGACCAAAACGTTAACCAAGTGACTTTAACTTCTATTGATCATAACACGAGTCAGCCACGGTCAGAGTGCCCAATCACATTGCACATGTACTACTCATGACCTTGCAGGTATCAACAAGGTAAAAAACTGGTGGCTTGGTGTGGCTATTGTGGGCAATGCCTTGACAAAGTTCGCCTGTGCAACTGAACATGACCAAAACGTTAACCAAGTGACTTTAACTTCTATTGATCATAACACGAGTCAGCCACGGTTAGATTGTCCAATAAAAGTTCACTTGTACTAGGAATAAACTTGCAGGTATAAGAAAGGTAAGACGCTGCTGGCTCAGTGCGGGTATTGTGCGCAATGCCTTGACTAAGTTGGTGTGTGCCACTGACCATGACCACAAGTTTATCCAAGTGACTTTAACTTCTATGAATCATGACAAAAGTCAGCCACGGTCAGAGTGCCCAATCACAGTGCACGTTTACTATGCATGATCTTGCAGGTATAAACAAGGAAAAAAACGGTGGCTTGGCGTGGCTATTGTGTGCAATGCCTTGACAAAGTTGGCATGTGCAACTGACCATGACCACAAAGTTAACAAAGTGACTTTTACTTCTATTGATCATAACACGAGTCAGCCACGGTCAGAGTGTCCAACCACAGTCCAGGTGTACTAGGCATGATCTTGCAGGTGCAAACAAGGTAGAATACTGGTGGCTCAGTGCAGCTATTGTGCGTGATGCCTTGACAAAGTTGGCATGTACCACTGACCATGACCACACATTTATCCAAGTGACTTTAACTTCTATGAATCATGACACGAGTCTGCCACGGTCAGAGGGCCCAATCACAGTGCACATGTACTATGCATAACCTTGCAGGTATGGAAAAGGTAAAAAACTGGTGGCTTGGTGTGGCTATTGTGCGCAATGCCTTGACAAAGTTGGCATGTGCCACTGACCATGACCACAAAGTTAACCAAGTGACATTAACTTCTATGAATCATAACACGAGTCAACCACGGTTAGAGTGTCGGATCACAGTGCACGTGTGATAGGCATAAACTTGCATGTATAAGCAAGGTAAAACACTGGTGGCTCGGTGTGGCTATTTTGCGCAATGCCTTGACAAAGTTGGCATGTGCCACTGACCATGACCACAAAGTTCACCCACTGACTTTAACTTCTATGAATCATAACACGAGTCAGCCACGGTCAGAGTGCCCAATCACAGTTCACGTGTGCTAGGCATGAACTTGCAGGTATAAGCAAGGTAAAATACTGGTGGCTCAGTGCGGCTATTGTGCGCGATGCCTTGAAAAATTTGGCATGTGCCACTGACAATGACCACAAATCTATCCAAGTGACTTGAACTTCTATGAATCATGACACGAGTCAGCCACAGTCAGAGTGTCCAATCACAGTGCACATGTACTATGCATGACCTTGCAGGTATAAACAATATAAAAAACCGATGGCTTGGTGTGGCTATTGTGCGCAATGCCTTGACAAAGTTGGCATGTGCAACTGACCATGACCACAAAGTTCACCAAGTGACTTTAACTTCCATGCATTCTCAAATGATTCAGCCACGGTCAGAGTGCCCAATCACAGTGCACATGTGCTAGGCATAAACTTTCAGGTACAAGCAAGGTAAAATACTGGTGGCTGTGTGCGGCCATTGTGCACAATGCCTTGACAAAGGTCGCATCTGCCCCTGATCATGACCACAAAGTTAACCAAGTGATAATTGCTTCTACGAATGGTACCACGAGTCAGCCACGATCAGAGTGCCCAATGACAGTGCACATGTGCTAGGAATGAAATTTTTGGTATAAACAAGGTAATGTATTGGTGGCTCAGTGTGGCTATCGTGCACAATGCCTTGACAAAGTTGGCTTGTGCAACTGACCATGACCACAAAGTTTATCAAGTGACTTTAACTTCTACAAATTAAAACTCGAGTCAGCCACGGTCAGAGTGCCCAATCACAGTGCACATGTACTATGCATGACCTTGCAGGTATAAGCAAGGTAGAAAACCGGTGGCTTGGTGTGGCTATTGTGCGCAATGCCTTGACAAAGTTGGCCTGTACAACTGACCATGACCACAAAGTTAACCATGTGACTTTAACTTCCATTGATCATAACACGAGTCAGCCACGGTCAGAGTGTCCAATCACAGTGCAGATGTACTAGGCATAACCTTGCAAGTATAAACAAGGTAAAAAACTGGTGGCTTGGTGTGGCTATTGTGGGCCATGCCTTGACAAAGTTTGCCTGTGCAACTGACCATGACCACAACCAAGTGACTTTAACTTCTATTGATCATAACACGAGTCAGCCACAGTCAGAGTGTCCAATCACAGTGCAGGTGTACTAGGCATGACCTTTCAGGTATAAACAATATATAATACTCGTGGCTCAGTGTGGCTATTGTGCACAATGCCTTGACAAAGGTCGCATGTGCCACTGACCATGACCACAAAGTTAACCAAGTGACTTTAGCTTCTACAAATCATAACACGAGTCAGCCACGGTCAGAGTGCCCAATGACAGTGTACGTGTGCTAGGCATGTACTTGTTGGTATAGGCAAGGTACGATACTGGTGGCTCAGTGTGGCTATTGTGTGCAATGCCTTGACAAAGGTGGCCTGTACAACTGACCATGACTTCAAAGTTAACCATGTGACTCTAACTTCTATGTATCATCACATGAGTCAGCCACAGTCAGAGTGTCCAATCACAGTGCACGTGTGCTAGGCATAAACTTGCACGTATAAGCAAGGTAAAATACTGGTGGCTCGGTGTGGCTATTGTGCGCAATGCCTTGACAAAGTTTGCATGTGCCACTGACCATGACCACAAAGTTCACCCAGTGACTTTAACTTCTATGAATCAGGACACGAGTCAGCCACGGTCAGAGTGCCCAATCACAGTGCACGTGTATTAGGGATGACCTTGCAGGTATAAACAAGGTTAAAAGACTGGTGGCTTGGTGTGGCTATTGTGCGCAATGCCTTGACAAAGTTGGCCTGTACAACTGACCATGACCACAAAGCAACCAAGTGATTTTAACTTCTATGCATCATCACATGAGTCAGTCACCGTCAGAGTGCACAATCACAGTGCACGAGTGCTAGGCAAATACTTTCAGGTATAAGCAAGGTAAAATACTGGTGGCTAAGTGCGGCGATTGTGCACAATGCCTTGAAAAAGGGTGCATGTGCCACTGGCCATGACCACAAAGTTAACCAAGTGACTTTAGCTTCTACGAATCGTAACACAAGTCAGCCACGGTCAGAGTGCCCAATCATAGTTCACGTGTGCTAGGCATGAACTTGCAGGTATAAGCAAGGTAAAATATTGGTGGCTCAGTGTGGCTATTGTGCACAATGCCTTGACAAAGTTGGCCTGTGCAACTGACCATGACCACAAAGTGAACCAAGTGACTTTAACTTCTAGGAATCATCACATGAGTCAGCCACAGTCAGAGTGCCCAATCACAGTCCACGTGTGCTAGGCATAAACTTGCAGGTATGAGCAAGGTAAAGTACTGGTGGCTCAGTGCGGATATTGTGCGCGATGCCTGGACACAGTTGGCATGTGCAACTGACCATGACTCTAAAGTTAAACAAGTGACTTTTAACTTATATGAATCAAAACACGAATCAGCCACGGTCAGAGTGCCCAATCATAGTGTACGTGTACTATGCATGACCTTGCTGGTATAAAAAAGGTACAAAACTAGTGGCTTGGCATGGCTATTGTGCGCAATGCCTTGACAATGTTGGCCTGTGCAACTGACCATGACCACAAAGTTTACCACATGACTTTAACTTCTATTGAACATATAACGAGTCAGCCATGGTCAGAGTGTCCAATCACAGTGCAGATGTACTAGGCATGACCATTCAGGTATAAACAAGGTAGAACACTGGTGGCTCGGTGTGGCTATTGTGCGCAATGCCTTGACAAAGTTGGCATGTGCTACTGACCATGACCACAAAGTTTACCAAGTGACTTTTACTTCTACGAATCGTAACACGAGTCAGCCACGGTCAGAGTGCCCAATCACAGTGCACGTGTGCTAATCATAAACTTGCAGGTATAAGAAAGGTAGAATACTGGTGGCTCAGTGCAGCTATTGTGCGCGATGCCTTGACAAGGTTGGCATGTACCAATGACCATGACCACAAAGTGAACCAAGTGACTTTAACTTCTATGAATCATGACACGAGTCAACCACGGTCAGAGTGCCCAATCACAGTGCACGTGTACTATGCATGATCCTGCAGGTATAAAAATTTTAAAAAAACCGGTGGCTTGGTATGGCTATTTTGGGCAATGCTTTGAAAAAGTTGGCCTGTGCAACTGACCATTACCACAAAGTTTACCAAGTGACTTTAACTTCTATTGATCATAACACGAGTCAGCCACAGTCTGAGTGTCCAATCACAGTGCAGGTGTACTAGGCATGACCTTGCATGTATAAAAAATTTAGAATACTGGTGGCTCAGTGTGGTTATTGTGCACAATGCCCTGACAAAGGTCGCATGTGCCACTGACCATGACCACAAAGCTAACCAAGTGATTTTAGCTTCTACGAATGGTAACACGAGTCAACCACGGTCTGTATGCCCAATCACAGTGCACGTGTGCTAGGCATGGACTTGTTCGTATAAGAAAGGTAAGATATTGGTGACTCAGTGTGGCTATTGTGGGCAATGCCTTGACAAAGTTGGCCTCTACAACTGACCATGACCACAAAGTTAACGAAGTGACTTTAACTTCTATTTATCACTACACGAGTCAGCCATGGTCAGAGTGTCCAATCACAGTGCAGATGTACTAGGCATGACCTTGCAGGTATAAACAAGGTAGAATACTGGTGGCTTAGTGCAGCCTTTATGCGTGATGCCTTGACAAAGTTGGCCTGTGCAACTGACCATGACCACAAATTCATCCAAGTGACATTAACTTCCATGCATCATCACATGAGTCAGCCACGGTCAAAGTTCCCAATCACAGTTCACGTGTGCTAGGCATAAACTTGCAGGTATAAGCATGGTAATATACTGGTGGTTCAGTGCGGCTATTGTGCGCAATGCCTTGACAAAGTTGGCATGTGTCACTGACCATGACCACAAAGTTTACCAAGTGATTTTCACTTCTTCGAATCATAACACCAGTCAGCCACGGTCAGAGTGCCCAATCACAGTGCACGTGTGCTAGGCATGAACTTGCAGGTATAAGAAAGGTAAAATATTGGTGGCTCAGTATGGCTATTGTGCACAATGCCTTGACAAAGTTGGCCTATGCAACTGACCATGACCACAAAGTGATCCAAGTGACTTTAACTTTTATGAATCATCACATGAGTCAGCCACGGTGAGAGTGCCCAATCACAGTTCACGTGTGCTAGGCATAAAGTTGCAGGTATAAGCAAGGTAAAACACTGGTGGCTCGGTGTGGCTATTGTGCGCGATGCCTTGACAAAGTTGGCATGTGCCACTGACCATGACCACAAAGTTAACCAAGTGACTTTAGCTTCTATTGATCATAACACGAGTCAGCCACGGTCAGAGTGTCCAATCACAGTGCAGATGTACTAGGCATGACCTTGCAGGTATAAACAAGGTAAAAAATTGGTGGCTCGGTGTGGCTATTGTGCGCAATGCCTTGACAGTGTTAGCACGTGCCACTGACGATGACCACAAAGTTTACCAAGTGACTTTAACTTCTACGAATTGTAACACGAGTCAGCCACGGTCAGAGTGCCCAATCATAGTGCACATGTACTATGCATGACCTTGCAGGTGTAAAAAAGGTAAAAAAAACCGTGGCTTGGTGTGGCTATTGTGCGCAATGCCTTGACAAAGCTGGCATGTGCAACTGACCATGAGCACAAAGTTAACCAAGTGATTTTAATTTCTATGCATCATCACATTAGTCAGCCACGGTCAGAGTGCCCAATCACAGTGCACGTGTACTATGCATGACCTTGCTGGTATAAACAAGGTAAAAAACCGGTGGCTTGGTGTGGCTATTGTGCGCAATGCCTTGACAAAGTTGGCATGTGCCACTGACCATGACCACAAAGTGAACCAAGTGACTTTAGTTCTATTAATCATAACACGAGTCACCCACTTTGCCGTGGATGATTAATAGCAAAGACTCTGCCAGAGTTGTGCCATAGTTGTGCCAGGGTTGTGCCAGAGTTGTGCCAGAGTTGTGCCAGAATTGTGCCAGAGTTGTGCCAGAGTTCTGCTGTGCATTTGAACTCAGTTGGCATGTTCCACTGGCGCAACGATACTCTGGCGCAACGGTCACTCAGTGTTGGCTGACTCTTGTTATGATACTTGTGGTCAAGGCGTCGTGCACAATAGCCACATTGAGCCACCAATATTTAACCTTGTTTGTACCTGCAAGTTCATGCCTAGCACACGTGCACTGCGATTGGCCACAGTGATCAATAGAAGTTAAAGATGCAAACAATAGAAGTTAAAGTCAATGGGTTCACTTTGTGGCCAACTTTGTCGAAGCATTGCCCACAACAGCCACACCAAGCCACCGGTTTTTTACCTTGTCTATACCTGCAAGGTCATGCATAGTACCCGTGCACTGTGATTGGGCACTCTGACCGTGGTTGACTCGTGTTATGATTCATAGAAGTTAAAATCACGTGGTTCACTTTGTGGTCATGGTCATTGGCACATGCCAACTTTGTCAAGGCATCACGCACAATAGCTGCACTGAGCCACCAGTATTCTACCTTGCTTATACCTGCAAGTTTATGCCTAGCACACGTGCACTGTGATTGGGCACTCTGACCGTGGCTGAATCATGTGATGATTCATAGAAGTGAAAGTCACTTGGTGAACTTTGTGGTCATGGTCAGCTGCACATGCCAAATTTGTCAAGGCATTGCGCACAATAGCCATGCCAAGCTACCGGTTTTTTACCTTCTTCATACCAGCAAGTTCATGCATAGTACACATGCACTGTGATTGGGCACTCTAACCGTGGCTGACTCATGTGATGATGCATAGAAGTTAAAGTCACTTGGTAAATTTTGTGGTCATGGTCAATTGTACAGGCCAACTTTGTCAAGGCATTGCACACAATAGCCACACCAAGCCACCAATATCTTACCTTGCATACACCAACAAGCTGTCAGAAAACTGTATGAAGCATTGAGATGATTGCATGATGCTGACGTCTGTAAAGGTGCTGCTGACGAACTTGGGCGCGGTCCGGTGGACGAGCGCTGCAGGATACACGACGAGGATGTGACTGGGCGCGGTGCACAAGCACAAGCGCTGAAAGACACAATGACATGTGCGGAAGCATGATGATGAGTGGAATGAGTGGTGGCAGTACCGAGGCGCGGGCCGTGAGGCCGTAGCGCCGAGGCGCGGGCCGGAAGAACACAAGGGCTGCAGCGATGAAGCACGGGCCGACTGAACTGAAGATCATGAGGAGGATGCCACAGCATTAGGATGCCAACACAAGGACTTGCTGTTCCTGCGTGCCGCAGCGCATGTGCGCGGGCTGGCAGGTCAACCTTGTCCAAGCGTCTCGATACATCTGAGCGGGCAAGAATGAGTGAAGAGTCTGGAGGCAGGGCAAATCCCGGGCCTCGCTGAATAATGCTAACAAGGGCAACGGCTGCGATGAGAATGGAAGGCACTGTGCCATGGCAGCGGTCCATAGGTCACAGTGCGATTGGGGGCAGGGCAGAGCCCGGGCCAAAGAGAATAGAGGCAACGGAACTGATTGAGCACAAAGGGTAATCTACTACATGGATAACACAAGAGTTATATAGTTTCTTACTACGCTAACCTAGACACCACACCAGCTATGGTGGGTGAAAGCTAAGGTGAACCTGCAGGCGCGCTGAAGAGCAGACTTCCCATGGTGACGGAGTGCGGTTACACACAAGTGACCAGACCTCAGGTTCGGAAGGCCACCGAGCCTGCATCAGCCTTGTGCTACTTGGAGCGGAGCAGTATGGCGGGAGAATTGTCACGTAGTCGGTATCGAGCCGCGCAGTCATTGATGGAGAGCGGGAGTGGCGGAATGCCTGCGGGAAGGTGTCGGCCGTTGGGGGGCGCGCGTGCACCGTTGCACCGGTTCCGCTNTATAGTTTCTTACTACGCTAACCTAGACACCACACCAGCTATGGTGGGTGAAAGCTAAGGTGAACCTGCAGGCGCGCTGAAGAGCAGACTTCCCATGGTGACGGAGTGCGGTTACACACAAGTGACCAGACCTCAGGTTCGGAAGGCCACCGAGCCTGCATCAGCCTTGTGCTACTTGGAGCGGAGCAGTATGGTGGGAGAATTGTCACGTAGTCGGTATCGAGCCGCGCAGTCGTTGATGGAGAGCGGGAGCGGCGAGATTGCCCGCGGGAAGGTGTCGGCCGTTGGGGGGCGCGCGTGCACCGTTGCACCGGTGCCGCTTGGATGGTTGTCTTCATTATGGCCGGAACATGAGCAGCACCGGTCCAGAATATTCCGGTGATTACTGAGCCGGTCATCTTTCCATCCTTCTTGCGTTTTCCTGGGAGGTAATCTGGCAGACGAGCCCGGGTGAGGACTTGTGACCATTGAAGTGTTTTTCCGACACAAGCAAGGTAGAATACTGGTGGCTCAGTGCAGCTATTGTGCGTGATACCTTGACAGAGTTGGCATGTGCCACTGACCATGACCACAAAGTGAACCAAGTGACTTTTACTTCTATGCATCATCACATGGGCCAGCCACGGTCAGAGTGCCCAATCACAGTGCACGTGTGCTAGGCATAAACTTGCAGGTGTAAGCAAGGTAAAATACTGGTGGCTAAGTGCGGCTATTGTGCGCGATGCCTTGACAAAGTTGGCATGTGCCACTGACCATGACCACAAAGTTAACCAAGTGATTTCAACTTCTATGCATCATCACATGAGTCAGCCATGGTCAGAGTGCCCAATCCCAGTGCACGTATCCTAGGCATGATCTTGCAGGTACAAACAAGGTAGAATACTGGTGGCTCAGTGTGGCTATTGTGCACAATGCCTTGACAAAGGAGGCATGTGCCACTGACCATGACCACAAATTTATCCAAGTGACTTTAACTTCTATGAATCATGACACGAGTTAGCCACAGTCAGAGTGCCCAGTCACAGTGCACGTTGTCAAAAGATTGCTGGTGCTGCCATTAAGTGGACGCGGTCTCAAAGACGAGCATTGCAATGGAGGACAGAAGCACGAGCAGAAGCAGAGCGGAAATGACGATGGAAAACGGAATGAAAGGTGAAGCGGACGGAAAGCACTGAAATGAATTGGGGGCGCAGCACCGAAGGTGCGAGCACTGAGGAATTGCTGAGGAGAGTGGACGCAGCACTTTGGAGAGAAGGACAGAAGCTTCCTCGAAGGTGCGGGCGCTGCTGATGTATGGGTGACGTTGGCAAGAAAGAGTGAGCGCAGTGTGAGAGCACGGGCGCTGAGAAGCGAATGAGGGCAACGGGACTGGAGGCGGCCCAGAGGGCGAGCCTGAAGAGGAATCCAATGGATTGATTATAGACTGGAGTACAAGCAATACAAATAGGAAAGATCTAACCTAGCGCGCTTCGTCGAGCGGGCATGGAAGGGAGATGGCGGCTCGGGCGAGTGAGAAGGGGGGGGATGCCTCGAGTCCACGGTTCGGCTTTGCTAGCCGTATGCATAAGGGAGTGACGTGCGCAGCTACGATCTTCACAGGTGCACTCGCCTGGACCGTTGTTGCATGAATCCATTGGCTTGGCAAGGCTCGCACGATTGTCGGTCGTGAGACCGTTCGGACTTTGGTCGTGTGACTCCGGAGATGAACCTGCGCTGTCACTTTTTATTTTGCTTTGTGGCTGCACCCCTTGAAGCGATCTCCGAGATAATGTCCGACATATGTCTACTATGCATGATCTTGCAGGTATAAACAAGGTAAAACATTGATGGCTTCGTGTGGCTATTGTGCTGGAATGCCTTGACAAAGTTGGCATGTGCAACTTACCATGACCACAAAGTTAACCAAGTGAATTTTACTTCTATTGACCATAACATGATTCAGTCACGGTCGGAGTGTCCAATCACAGTGCAGGTGTACTATGCATGATGTATCAGGTGCAAAAAAAGGTAGAATACTGGTGGCTCAGTGTGGCTATTGTGCGCAATGCCTTGACAAAGTTGGCATGTGCCACTGACCATGACCACAAAGTGAACCAAGTGACTTTTACTTCTATGCATCATCACATGAGTCAGCCACGGTCAGAGTGCCCAATCACAGTGCACGTGTGCTAGGCATAAACTTGCAGGTATAAGCAAGGTAAAATACAGGTGGCTCAGTGCGGCTATTGTGCACGATGCCTTGACAAAGCTGGCATGTGCCACTGACCATGACCACAAAGTTAACCAAGTGATTTTAACTTCTATGCATCATCACATGAGTCAGCCACGGTCAGAGTGTCCAATCACATTGCACGTGTGCTAGGCATGATCTTGCAGGTATCAACAAGGTAGAATACTGGGGGCTTCGTGTGGCTATTGTGAACAATGCCTTGACAAAGGAGGCATGTGCCACTGACCATGACCACAAATTTATCCAAGTGACTAACTTCTATGAATCATGACACGAGTCAGCCACGGTCAGAGTGCCCAATCACAGTGCACGTGTACTATGCATGACCTTGCAGGTAAAAACTGTCCGGAAAATGGGAGCAGCGGAGAATGCAAAGGAGCAGAGAAACAGGTGGCGCGGAAGTTGCCACGAAGGTGCGGGGTGCTGACGGAAGATGACGTCACTGCGGGGGCAAAAAGCTGCGGGCAAGAGAAGACAGTGCGAGGAGGGGAAGAGACGAGAAGCTAGGCATGAACGATGAGGAAGACCACTTCAGGAGTTGGTGAAGGTTGGACACCGTAGCGCGGGCCGTAGGCCACAGCGATCCGGGTACTGTAGCGTATGAGCACGGCGAGAATTGAGACAGAATCTGCGATGAGCAGATACCGGCTGTGAGGTTCACTTGTGAGGCAAAGCTGGATGAGGGCCAGAGGCCTGAGCACAAGCGAGGGACCAAGGGCCTGAAAGACATTGCGGAAGCAATAGAAGATTGAGCTGAGGCAATGAACGAGGCAATGAAGGCAATGAGGAAACGAGGCAATGAGAGGCAAATGAACTGAGGAAATGAGGAAGTAAACTGAGGCAATAGAGTACAGGGGCTCCACTGCTATTAGTACTAGATGGTTCTAGCTAATCCAGGAGCTAGAGTACAAGTGCCTACACCCATAAGGACGGGCGGTGCGAGATGTGAAGCCGCAGGTGCCATTGTGCTTCTACTGCTGCTTCTATGTCTGAGCGGTGCAGAGGCGCGGTGCGGCTCCGCACGATCTTGTTCTCTTGGTAGTCCTCGCATGTTGAGTGAAGGACGTGCTTCTTCTGCCGAGCCTTGAGTGTAGCCATGGTGAACGGACCGGAGGGCATAACTGTTGTCGGCAGGTCTTGTCGCCTGTTAGGTGTTGTGGATGGTCTGTTGGTGCTGGTCGTGGTGGGCTTGGACGGTCCGATGGTCAGACCGGAGAAGTCTGATTGGTCTTGCCATCTGAGCCGTTCGGAAGGCGGGAGCAGGGAGGTGAACGGGGACCGGACTGGCTTTTCCATTTCCTGCTGATTGGATGTCCAGGGGAAAGTTGGATGATGCCAGGGAGACAGAGGAGAACCCAATTGAGCCGTGTGAGTCTTGATCACTACACCGACATAAACAAGGTAAAAAATCAGTGGCATGGTGTGGCTATTGTGCGCAATGCCCTGAAAAAGTTGGCCTGTGCAACTGACCATGACCAGAAATGTATCCAAGTGACTTTAACTTCTATGCATCATCACATGAGTCAGCCTCGGTCAGAATGTCCAATCACAGTGCACGTGTGCTAGGCATAAACTTGCAGGTATAGGCAAGATAAAACACTGGTGGCTCGGTGTGGCTATTGTGCGCAATGCCTTGATAAAGTTGGCACGCGCCACTGACCATGACCACAAAGTGAACCAAGTGACTTTAACTTCTATGAATCATCATATGAGTCAGCCACGGTCAGAGTGCCCAATCACAGTTCTCGTGTGCTAGGCATAAACTTGCAGGTATAAACAAGGTAGAACACTGGTGGCTCAGTGTGGCTATGGTGCGCAATGCCTTGACAAAGTTGGCATGTGCAACTGACCATGACCACAAAGTGAACTAAGTGACTTTAGCTTCTACGAATCATAACACGAGTCAGCCACGGTCAGAGCCCAATGACAGTGCACGTGTGCTAGGCATGACCTTTTTGGTATAAGCAAGCCCAAAGACAGGTCATAGAAACAAAAAGCGGGTCACAGAAACCAAAGCCGGGTCACAAAAACCAAAGCCGGGTCACAAAAACCAAAGCCGAGACTCAGAAACCAAAGCCGGGTCACACAAACCACAGTCGGGTCACATAAACCAAAGCCGGATCACAAAAACCAAAGCGGGGTCACAGCAACCAAAGCTGGGTCACAGAAACCAAAGCCGGGTCACAGAAACCAAAGCCGGGTCACAGATACCAAAGCCGGGTCACAGACACCAAAGCCGGGTCTCAGAAACCAATGCCGGGTCACAGAAACCAGAGCCGGGTCATAGAAACCAATGCCGGGTCATAGAAACCAAAGCCGGGTCACAGAAACCAAAGCCAGGTCACATAAACGAAAGCTGGATCACAGAAACCAGAGGTGGGTCACACAAACCAAAGCCGGGTCACAGAAACCAAAGCCTGCCCACAAAAACCAAAGCTGGATCACAGAAACCGAAGCCGGATCACAGTAACCAAAGCTGGGTCACAG
The DNA here is from genome assembly GCA_023375785.1 of Penium margaritaceum. Lineage (NCBI taxonomy): Eukaryota > Viridiplantae > Streptophyta > Zygnematophyceae > Desmidiales > Peniaceae > Penium > Penium margaritaceum. Next base: position 3,375 of record SZWC01024543.1, on the reverse strand, counting down.
GAACCAAAGCCGGGTCACATAAACCAAAGCCGGGTCACAAAAACCAAAGGGTGGTCACAGAAGTCAAAGCGGGGTCACAGGAACCAAAGCCGGGTCACAGAAACCAAAGCCGGGTCACAAAAACCAAAGGTGGGTTAGAGAAATCAAAGCCGGGTCATTGAAACCAAAGCCGGGTCACAAAAACGAAAACCGGGTGACAGCAACCAAAGCCGGGTCACAGAGACCAAAGCCGGGTCACAGAAACAAAAGCCGAGTCACGAAAAACAAAGCCGGGTCACAGAAAGCAAAGCGGGGTCATACAAACCAAACCCGGGTCACAGAAACCAAAGCCAGGTCAGAGAAACGAAAGCCCGGTCACAGAAACCAAAGCCGGGTCACAAAAACCAAAGCCGGGTCACAGAAACCAAAGTCAGGTCACAGAAACCAAAGCCGGGTCACAGAAACCAAAGCCAAGTCACGGAAACCAAAGCCAGGTCACAGAAACGAAAGCCCGGTCATAGAAACCAAACCCGGCTTTGGTTTCTGTGACCCGGCTTTGGTTTCTCTGACCCGGCTTTGGTTTCTATGACCCGGCTTTGGTTTTGTGACCTGGCTTTGGTTTTTGTGACCCGGCTTTGGCTTCTGTGACCCGGCTTTCGTTTCTGTGACCCGGCTTTGTGTTAGCTACTGAGCTAACCACCTTCGGCAGAGAAGCCGCGAAACCGAAAAGCTCAGAAAGGTTCTTACACCTTCTTCCTTTGCAGGTATGTGTCATGCATCCCAAACTTAATCAGGCATACACTTCACCTTCAAGAGTACTAACGCCTTAGCATTACATCTCAAGAAGAGCTCATGTCGTCAATACGCAAGAGAGCATCAAGCAAGGGTTGATTGATCAGCATGCAAGACAAGTCCTTTTATAGCTGTCTGTCCAGTCCTAGAACTCAAAAGCACATTCCTGGGAAGTGGCCTGAACCAGCCACGTCACCAATAGACTTGCACTGTGGGCTTGACACATAAGCATCCTAGTGTCAAGGTGACAGACCAACCATGTAGCNCTGTCTGCTTGTAGACCAAGTCTCGAGCGTAGTGGTAGCGGATCTCGATGTGCTTTGTGCGCCTCGACAGGACGGGGTTCTTTGACATGTCAATGGCGCTCATGTTGTCAATCTTGATGACCGTCGCCGTTGCTTGTGGTGCCTTCATCTCAGATAGCAAGCTTCGTAGCCACTGCATCTCTTTACACACCTCAGCCAAGGCGATGTACTCAGCTTCAGCTGTTGACAGAGAGACACATTCTTGCTTGCGACTTGCCCAACTGACTGCACCTCCATTCAACATACACACAAAGCCGGAGGTAGATTTTCTGTCATCAATATTCCCTCCCCAATCAGCATCAGTGTAGCACATGAGACGGAGTGATGCGGATCCAGCAATGCCTCCAAACTGGAGGCCTACGTGGCGCGTCCCCTGAAGGTAGCGCATGATGCGCTTCACGGCCTGCCAGTGAAGTGGACCGGGATTGGCCACAAACCGACTCACCTGCCCAACAGCATGGGCTATATCTGGTCGGGTGGCGACCATGGCATACATCAAACTGCCCACCGCAGACTGATATGGGATGCCAAGCATGTCAGTTTTCTCCGCTTCGTTGGATGGGGACATGGAGGTGGAGAGTTTGCACTCCGAGCTCATGGGTGTGCTGGCAGGTTTGCAATCTGCCATGTCGTATCGTTTGAGGATGGAGTCGATGTATTTTGTCTGGTTCAGGCTGATTGTACCTGCTGCTCTGTCGCGCTTGATGGCAATTCCAAGATAGAAGTCAAGAGGACCCATGTCCTTCATCTCGAATCTGCTACTCAGCTGCCCCTTGAGATCTTCTAGCAGCTACGTTGAAGAGGAGCATAGAATCAGGTCATCAATGTACAAGGCGACCAACATTGTCCCTTTGTCACTGTCATGCACGTACATGCTGGGATCATTGTCGCAGTGCATGAAGGAATCCTTGGCCATGAACGTGTCCATCTCCTGGTACCAAAGTCTTGGCGCTTGTTTTAGCCCATAGAGTGCCTTCACCAATCTGCACACCTTGCCCTCAGGAGCATCAACCCCCTCCGGAACCTCCATCAATACCTCCTTGTCAAGTTTGCCGTAAAGGAAGGCTGTCTTGACATCCATCTGGTGGACCTCCATGTTCTCGGCAGCAGCAATGGCGAGCATTGACCGGATGGAGGCAAACGTTACAACTGGAGCAAAGGTCTCATCGTACTCTGCGCCAGGCCGTTGGGAGAACCCCTTTGCTACCACCCGTGCCTTGTACTTGTCTATCTTGCCATCCTGATTCCTTTTTACTTTCAGCACCCACTTGGACCCCACAACGTGAGCCCCGGCAGGTCTGTCCACCAGCACCCATGTCCCATTCTCTTCAATGGAGCTGAGTTCACTGCGAATTGCTTCGTCCCACTCTGCTTTATCAGGCCGAGTGAGTGCCTCTGCGACAGACGTTGGCTCCTCTTGAACCAAGAATGAATAGTTGAANTCTGCGTCGTAATGCTGCCGAGGTACTTTGAGGCGTGAACTGCTCCTTGAACCTGCTGGCTGGTGCTGTTGATGCGGAGGTTGGAGGTCTGGTTCGTCGTTGATGATGGGAGGGGCATCCTCCTCATGTTCCGGAGGATCGGATACGTCGGAATCAGAGTCTGACTCCTGCGAGTCATCTTCATGAGCTCCTCTCCCTGTTACAGCACCTATCCCATGCCATTGTGCTGGTGCTTCGTCTCCCTCTTCAAGGAGAGTGAGCCACTCTCCCTGTTTTGGAGCATTCTCGAGTTCGAGATGCTCTCCCTTACTCACAGAGCTTTCGTGGAAATCCACGTCTTTGCTGCGGTTGACCTTCTTGGCTCCTTGGTCCCACAGTCGATAAGCTTTGTGGGCGGTGTCATAGCCGATGAAAACGCACTTTTGTGCTCTTGCATCGAGCTTTCCAGGGCCCTCACCGGCCTGGACCTTGGCAAACCCGGTGCAACCAAACACCTTGAGATGGGAGGCGTCCGGCTTCTTGCCTGACCATGCTTCTTGAGGCGTCTTCAGCTGCTGTGTCTGCTTCTTCTTGCCTCTCCTTCGCAGAGCTTCTGCAGGTGTGAGGTTCACAAGGTAGGTAGCCGTACGTGCTGCTTCAGCCCATAACCTAGGAGGAAGCTTGGCGTCAAAGAGCATGCACCTAGTCATGCCTAGGAGCGTCTGGTTCATCCTCTCTGCTACGCCGTTGTTTTGAGGTGAGTAGGGCGTAGTTTTCTGGTGTTCAATGCCCTGTGTCTTGAGCCACTCCCTGCAAGCTTCATACTCTCCCCCGTTGTCCGTCCTGAATGCCTTCACCTTCTTTCCACTCTGTCGCTC
>SZWC01024541.1:0-12038 GCA_023375785.1 Penium margaritaceum | reverse complement strand
CCCCCCCTCCTCCATCCCACTTGCACCCTCTTCTGGGCATGGGCAATGAAATCAACCACCCCTTCATTGCACACACACCTTTGCGAAATCTGCCATGAACTGGGATGCCCATGACTGGGTACTTTGTTGCGGCTGCGACTGACCTCCTCCTCCTGTAGGGCCTGCTGCAGCTGCTGCACCAACAGAGGTAGATCGCCTACTCGGCATTCTTCTCTGCCGCTGGAGCCCTCCACCCGTGGCACCCGCTGAGTTGGAGGCTGCAGCAAAAGTGGACACTCTATCATCCTGCTGTGGCCCATCTCTCGCAGGGCCCACTGCGGCTGCGGCTCCGGTGACAGCAGGCAATCTACTTCTCCTGCGCCAACTCAATGACGTCAGCAGTGTCAACTCGGTTGGCCTCTGCCAGGACGGCCCACGTGGCCGCTGAAGTGTTCTTCTCGCTAAACGATGAGGCATAGAGCAACCATGACGATTTTCTGGCGGGAATTCTAGAGATTTCCTCGACTCGTAGCGGCCGCGGGTACGGGCAGAGCCGCCGTACTCATGATGACTTGCGCAGCCGGCACATCTGGAGCCACCTGTCTGAAACGCTGGGTGTGGTGCGAGACAGGCCCGCATTGGACTTGGATCTATCCGTACCTCAGGTACGCTGAGGAGAACTGGAGAGCAGCGAATGCAAGGGTGGTCTCCCTCCAATCGACTTGATCTGCACGTCGCCCTGCTCGTGCGAGGGATGAAGAGTCGGAGGGGGTTAGAGATGGTGGTCTGACAGAGAGAGATGGCGTTCTGCCTAAATTGAGTCGACTTGGTTGGATGCCAGCGTGGATGGTCACGTCTCGACTTGGGCCGACTTGTTCAGAGTGCAAGCAACACAGCGTACATTTCATTTCACTCTCAGCCGAAGTCGTTGGCCACCCATTTCCTTGGACGCGAATTAGCCGGGATGGCCACGCGACGGAGGGAATGGCCATTATCCACTAATGGGAATTCACACATTCCATGTCCAGCAATTTATAAAACACCAAAGAAACCAGCTCCCCTACAATTCTCAATAAACGACATGCGCCGCGAATAAAGTATGTCAAGGAGGGTCAGGTGACTTTCAATCCATTCTGACTCTCGCTCCCTAACCAGATCCTTCTTAAGAGATGACCTAATCAAGAGCTATAGAAAAAAAAATGTTATCCAAACAAGGAAAATATGTTCTATGTGCTTTTGAATAACGTCCCATGCTTTGCTTTCTCATTCAATATAGAACATGGGACATATTCATACTCATGTTTCATATTTCTCTAAAACATTCACTAAATCAGGTGAGTAATTGTGTAGTAAAACATTTTAGCTAAATATAATACAAGTTGCATTGAAATTGTTGAGTATTTCATGTAAGAAAAATCATAAACCAAATTACATGATTTTAGTTCTCTACTCAAGATGAAAAAAAGTTACACAACTTGAATGATTGTCCAAATGTGGTAGAAGCAAATTGAGACATTAACATATCATGACAAAACTTGAATGAGAGAGAGCCATTAACCCATCATTTCATTTATGATAAGTCATGAAGTCGTTCACATTTCATGGCGCCAACCTTGCTACATTCCTCCCACATTGTAATGGAATCTCCCTTTCTTTGGCCAATCAAACCGTGAATAGTTCACAATGATCGAGTAAGGGACAAAAGAAAACTTCATTAATTCAGATAATTGGATAGCAAGAATTTAGTGAAAAAACTCTTTAATGGCAAATGACAAGCGTTTTTAGCACAAATAAACGATATCAAAATTTTTAATGAGGAATATGTATGGTATTCGACATTGGAGTCAAGTGAAAAGTGTAATGTTTCATCTTAACTGGTCAATATGACAAATTTTGCCAAGTAATCATTTTGTTTTGAGAATGTAGAGGAATAAATTTAAATCAATAATCCAAGTGAACAACATCAAAATGTCACAACATATGTGTTTGAGCATCCATGACTGAACCAGTAGAATCTGGTGCACGTATCCGAAATTCCCCCGATAAAAGTAAATAAAACACAATTTTTTTCACAATGTGCTACTGAATAAATAAAAATAATTTCCCATTTTTACCAAGCTAACCCCATACATCCATGATGTAATGTTTTTCCCCATTTTAGCTCCAAAGTCCTAACATATGACCAAAATGAAGATGGAGACACCTGGGTTAACCGTCGATAAGGTGATCCACGGCAAGAAGGCTTTTGTACGGCTTTTAATTTGAGGTATATTTAATCGTCCTCATTTTATACACGCAACATCTAGTGTGCTACGTAAATAGATTTGGGTAACTTCCATGAAGTTGTCTTAAGGGTGAATCGTTCTCTATTAGCATGGAAGACAATGGACATGGTACCTGTGTCTTGGAAGTTTCATGTTATAATATAATAGCAAATGAAAATAATATGACAGTGTGGGTGAAATGTACTGTTGACGTACATATGTCCAGAAAGATTCCGGGTGGGCCTATTTGTGCATACGTTGTTAACTATTCTATTTTTTACCTCCAACGAGAATTAATTCTATGTCAAGAGTAGTTTTGCTATTACTTGATAATGTTTCTACCTGTGACAAATTGCCGAACTCGTCCCCTCCCCCGAATCAAAAACCCTCAATTGTATTTTATCATTTGACCTGGTGCGTGTATTTTATTGCAACAATTTATGTGCACTACTATATCTTCTACACTAGTGTAAGTTTCTACATGTCCATGAGATACATGGACTCAATACACTCCACCTATACAAATTAACTTTTGGGGGAGGGGGGAGTCATCACGGTACCTGATCCCCCTCCCCAACGGGATTGTATTAGCGAAGTGTAGCTGGAAGGTGTATTTATTTCATGTGATGAAAAAAGTAAACTGTACATTAATGTATGTTTGCTTGTTCACAGTCGATATATCTCAAGTGATGACCCAAAATCAACGACTTCAGATGTAGAATGACAACAGATACGCACCGATCCCCCCTTCGGACCCATCGCTGGACCCCCCTTAAAAGGCTAGAGTGTATTGAACGAGTGTAGCTCGTAAGTGTATCTTTATTCGTGCGATTGAAAAAAAAGTATACACATGTGTCTTTGAATTCCATTGGGTTTTGAAAGACCAGCGCCGTTGATCATCGGTAATCAATGATCGGTGATATCATGTACATTATTGTTGTTTTTGTCAATCACGTAGACCGGATACACTGACCAGATAAACTTTCCTTATACACTCTTACCAATTAGGGGGGGGTCATCTGGAGTCCAAGCCTGTCCCCCCCTAAGATAGGTCGAGTGCATTAGCTAAGTATATCTTGATAGTGTATGGATTTTTTGTGATGATGGAGAAACAATTCACTTATGTATTCCCATTCGATCCAATCAAAAAACACAACAAAACGATCAACACATAGCATGGATTGTCACAACCCTCACCAATAACTAGCAATATGAGGGTTGTGTATCGGGGCTTGTATTAAGGTGACCATGTATTTTGTTCATGAATGTAGTGTACATTATTGTTGTTTCTTAAATTTCTATCTCTCGGCATTTGATACATGCACCATATACATTTACCCAATACACTTTGATAATTTGGGTGGGGGGGCTTGATCTCCGGCTCCCCCCCCCAAAAGGTTAGAGTGTATCTATGAAGTTCATTTGGTCAGTTTATCTAGTTTATGTGGTTGAAGAAAAAAAACACTAATGTACTACGGGATAATGTTTAGTCAAAACGTGTGTACCACTGATGTAAGCTTATTAGCGATCACGATCAATCGAGCGAGGTTTTGTAAACGGGAACGATGAAAGATTTTCTCATGCTCATCACCGGTTGTTGAAAAACGATTGTTGTAAGAGAGTTTTTTTATAGCAAAACATGACAACGTTGGATTGGTCACCACGTTGTCTCCCCCTCCCTTGACCGTTGTAGTGCATTTTAGCTGACAACGAGGTGTGTATTGTGTAACGTACAAGATTCTACACTTTTGCACTTTTGCGAATGGTTAGAATGCACGGTTCAACCCCCCCCCCCTCTGGTAGATGGGAACGTGCTTGGCCTTACTACCATGTGGCCCAACAAAAGCCCGGAAAAGCATAGAAATTGAAGTCCAAACCCCTCAAATGTGACTTCAATGGGATTTTGAAACGTTTCCGCTTTGGGTACAAGAATAAGCACTGTCACGCCTTCCACGTCTAACACCTTTCATACATAAGGAAAAATGTACGTCGTTTACAACAAACAAAAATTAAGGCTATAAAGAACAAAACCATGGATTTTATTATTTGTTCTATATTTTGGTAAACCTTCTACGAAGTTTACTTTTTTCTAGCATTCAAATACACTTTCATGTACGTGAACTCACGTAACAAATTAAGTCGTGTTGCATTTTCCATGAAGGTACCATGAAACTTCAAACAGTATGCGTTTAGTGTGTACACTCTATGAGGAGTGTATTTTTTTAAGGGTGATTAACTATAAATGTTAAACTCATGTTCACATTTTAATATTAATCCCATTGAAAATACAAGATATTATTTTAACGTTATCAATGTATGATAACCTATTTAATCACATAACTTACGTCCTCTCCCACATGTATAAAAGTGGGGGTTCCATATGATGATCAGAAAGTCCCTTAGTAGGGTTGTTACAATGCTCTTCCTTGTAAATGTGGAAGATTAGAGGAATACAACTCCCTTTGGCGACGAAGTCACGTGAAAACTAGGGTTTGCATTCAACAGCTACAACTGCTGCAAACCATCATAGTTTGAGCTTTGAAAAGTTGTAACCAACTATTTTTATGTTTTCTAAACCAATTAATACGTTACTTGAAGCAAGTTTAAAGTTTTTAGTAAAGTATCAATGCATTGCTTGCTTCAGCATTGTCTATGTCTTTAAAACAATGACATTTTTGTTCTTAGGAAATATGATGTACTTGTGATGGATGTAAATGGCCGAGATTATGCACAGGTTTTGAATCCTACTTGGTGGGGAAGGGAAATGTCATCTACTACTTGAATGGCGTTCTTCTACTTGTCATGGAAGTCATCCATGTGTACACAGGTTTTGTTACAAGATGGAATTCCATTGACTGTTGGTGCACATGTTGCTATGTACCAGTCGTTGGTGCAAATTGATTTTTGGGTGAAGCATCTTTCCCTTTTCTCATGATGGTACCTTAAACTTCGTGTCACTCTAGGTTTCATAAAGAGAAAACTACATTCTTCTCTTCGTAGCTGTGGTGGTCATCCTTGAAATGAAGTGTGATAAATTTCTGAGTCTTTCCAACATCAAAAGCATGGCAATAGGTTCTCCTTGAATCAAAAGGAAGATTTGAAAAAAAATCATGATGATTTTCAGCCAAGGCATCATTGGCATGGGGAGTGGTTGGATTAGTCTTGGAAGTGTTGCTTGAAAAGATTTCTTGTGATAACAAGTGTGGAATGATTCATAAGAAGATGAAACATTGTTGTATGTGTGGACCTTCTTTACAAGAATCGTTTCCTTTCTAATGTTCCCAAAGCAATTGGTGACGTAGAACTACTCTAAAATCATTTATCAAAGCTCATTGGTAAGTGGTAGCACAACGTTAACAGTGACTTATTGTTGCTTGATGCAACCAAGAATTGGTATTACCGTAGTGATAGAGCTTCTTCCAACCCTTTTGCAAGCAACATCCGAAGATATAAAAATAATTCCAAGACAAGAATGCTGATCTCATCCATCACATTAGGTGTTCATTGCCAACATTTTCTTCGATTTTCTAGGTCAATGCTCCATGTTTTCGTTGGAGGTAGAAGTGAGGAACTCTGTCAATTTATGTTTTGTTGTGCATTTGATATGACCAAGTATTCAGATTATTTTAGGCAAGGTGGTTTTTTTTCTTGATGCAGTTGCCGCATTTGACATAACACCTTGACTTCTCCAATGCATGTTTGAGTGGTAGATGTTTTTTAGCCTTGGAATGTTCCATTTTTGAATTTTGAACTCAAGATCCTAAAATGACAGTGAAAGTATTGCATAATTGGGTGAACACTTATTGTTCCACATCCCTCTTATTAAACTCATTTGTATTTAAGGTTGGATTAGTGAAAGGCGCAACTATTAGATCATACTTAGTTTCAAACTCACAGTAACAGTTTAAAGCCAATGAAAAATTAAGAATCACAAAGATTAGTCATTTCTTAAATTGACACATGCTTCCAATCTTCTTATGGCGTTGTTGATCCTTTTAATGAGGACTGTTTGTCTAAAGGACGTGATTGAATGACCATAAAAACTGGTGGTAACCCTTTTCAATAACGTTTCCCTCTTTGTAAGATGATAACATCGCTTTGATAACATCCATTTATCCTTTACATGATTGAAGAACAAAAAATGAACTGTTTGATACGTACAACAAAAAATTAGTTAAGACCAAGTATGAAAATCGTGATTATCAACTCCATAATTGTTGCTATGCAATTTATGAGTAAGAATACAGGATACATGACTCAATGTGTCAACATGGAGTGTCCAAAAATTTTATGTTTCATTTTCTTATAAAATACATACAACTTATGATAGTTGCTGCATGCATTCATGAGAGAAAGACATTGAATCCCACTAAGTAAATTAAAGATCTCATGTACTCCTGGCAGGGGATATCGAAAACTTTTGATGATGTCCTTTAATGCAACACAATACACACACATCACTTTCTTTGAACTCATCCTAATAATTTGAAGGACAAGTTGATCAAAGAGTATCATGGATGGTTCGATGAGATTATGACTAAACATGTCACTTACCTCCTATTAGAGTTTTTTTTTCATTGATTGATTTTAAGAAATCAAAATCAATCAAATATCTTATTCTAGAATTGTTTTGGTTTACGTCGTTAATTTGTGAGCGTAATCCTTCAAACTCCTCAAGAAGGGATGCAAAATTTGTCCAGCTAGCCTCATCTTCGGAAGAAATTTGGGATGATGAGAGAAGCATCTCTACATCTCTTATCGTCATCTTTTATTTTGCCTGTCCCACCACGTGGAAAAGCCACCTTACTCAACACTTTTTTCCATTATACGATTTTGGCCACATGCGTAGTATTGCTTAGCTAAGAATTCCCTTATGTGCTTCCTTCTCTCATGATTTCCATTAATATTGTTACATAGTGGGTTTTTTTAAAAGACAAATATTTTTTTCTCTCCCATTGACATTTGCGTAAACAAATATATAAATCTAGGCTACCTACACATTGTGTCTTTTGTGAAAATCACTCTTGAGGAGAATGTTTTAACCAAACATTCCACAAGTCCTACAAACCATTAGGTCATGTAAATCCTTCACTCGCGGTAGTAGTGATTCGTAAAAATTAAGGATTTGTATTTTTTTATGGGAGTACCATAAAAAGCCCCTAATTTTAGTTTAAACCCGAATTTCAATGATGTAATGAGGGAAATGGCTATAAGTTGCTCCTCCACGCATGTGTAATCACAGTTTTGTAAAATGTTCATGACCATTTTATTGTATTCAGAGTAATATCTTTACTTGGTTGTCCTTATACCCCTTGTCTTTCAAACGTATCCTTACAACTACTTTTTTTGGCATTAAGAGCCATTTCATTGAACGATTAATTAGCAAAGAGTATTCTCCCTACATAACATGTGTATAACCTTCCCCTCATCTTTGGCATTTATTTCAATTTTACTAATATTCTAATGAATTTCCTCCATTTTGGCACTTGTTTTTGTTTCTTATATTCGGATACGATATTCCTCATCTTCCCAGAGAAACAACACAATGGTTTACTTTGATGATTGATGAGTTAAACATTTTTCAATGATAAGAATTTTGTCAATTTGAACATCCAACGGAACCCATGTAAATGGTAAGATTAGGATTCCCATCCATGTGATTTCTACATGCAAGTAGTGTAGTCAACAATGTCGATTATATCAACCATTATGATTAATTATGAAAGTTTTATCTTGATACCCGTTATGAGAATTGGTGGTCAAATGTCATGCGTATGGTTGTTTATAATAGAAATAGATTTTTTCAAGGGTATGGTGAATATTGATGACGATGAAGTCAAAACACGACTTGTGCTTTTAAAAAACTAGACTGCTGACATAATCTGTCAACCTTTCACCGTGTGTCAGACTTCTTGATGTTTCTATTGAGCCAGTCACTATGGAGTTCAAGAATTAGTTTAAGTTTTTCGTGAATTCTATGGGTCATGCCATGTAATATTTGTGTGCTCTCAATGTAAAACGCCTATTGTTGGCCATGTGAGTGTGGTTACGGTATTCGTTGATCGAGCTGCATTGGTCGTTTTCTACCATTGGATGATGTTTGATGCAACTTCTAGGTAAAATATGCTAAATGCAAAAGCAATTGTATCCTATGAATGGTACGGGGAATCTCATTATGTGTGATTTCTTCTGAGAAAAGTTTAACAAAAAGTGCTACATATGTTAAGGACATGTATATGAAAACTATCAAAGATGGAGGCATATCTCAGGCTTTTGGCATTTTATTCCTGTAACATGTGTAAAGCTGACTTGTGAGTAGTTTTCTTTAATAAAATCCACTAAGCATTCAAATGGTTAACATTGAATCAAAGTGCGACTTTGAAAAAATTGCATGCAACTGAGAAGTCAAGGGAACAATATCAAAATGTGAACATGGTTCTAAAAAATGTCACAAATTGTAGGAAGTCTTATTCTACAAAATCCCTTTCAGAAGAAAATAAAATTTCAAGGTACGTGGAAAAGATGCCCTAAGACAAAAATCCATAAAAATCATGAGGCCATTGCATGATGGGGCTTGATTAGAGACTTGTGTAATTTTGGGAAGTAGGAAGTTATGTGTTTTGATGGGATTTGAGTGAAGAATATTTGGATGTCATTCAACAACTTGACTATAACCATGGATATGAACGCTTTCTTACCCTCAATCCATTTCACATGCTTCGCATGAGACACAAAACCATTCAAGCCATGTGGAAATAATTCATTAAATGGGTGTTTTAATTTTTTAACATTAATGATTCATTATTTTTTAAAATTGTTACTATAAAAAACTGAATTTGTAAATAAAGTTACTGTTAAAGTCATGATTTTCTTGGTCTAATAATGTGAATTATGAAAAACCTCCCCGTTCAAAAAGTTGTTGATTGAAAGTAATGTTTTTTTTTTAAGAAAATGAAATCCTTGAAGGTTTTTATTTTGTTGAGAGGGAGCTATCTTTAAGAGGTTTTGTATGCAAAAATAGAAATTTAAAAGTTGCGAATAAAAGTAGTGAATGCTTGGATTTCACAAAATTAGCTAAGAAGCTAAGTTTTCTAAAAAAAAAATGATATGAAAATTGGATTATTGTATTGCCTCATCGAGTGTTGGATTTTTGAATTAGGAGAAAATCATTGTACTCTAAGCACTTGTGTGGTTTAGTAACTAAGTTGAGAGAAGCATAGAAATCTTGGCCTAACTCAAGAATTGTGTAGTTTTGTATTTTCTTCACATTATTCTCTCATGTTCTATTTTTAGATTGGCTCTTAGCTTTCATAAAGATAAATCAAATTTAGGGGATGCAAATTATTCTTGTTTTTACAAATTTTATGCAAATTTGAAGGTTTTTTCTCCAGTAAATCAATTTTATGTGAATTCAAATTACCTTATTCTTGGGACTCCCACTCCTAAATCTTGTGGTCATCAAATCCCGCCACATAGCAAAGTGCTTAGGAAATTTTTTTGGTCTCAACCCTCCATTTTTTATATTATGTGCTGTTTTGAAAAATTATCTTGAAAATTTTTTCTGGTTCAAGGGATTTTTTTAGCACAAGGCATCCATGAATGGCATAGTTCACCCTTTCTCGACACATGTTGATTACCGAGCACTCGAAAGTATTGTAAGGAATTGTGATGTATATGTGAAATATTTATGATTATTTTGTTCTAAACGACTATATGAACACGGATTACGGGAGAGGTAACATCTACGCCTTCTGCCTTAGTTGTTTGTTAGATGTTTTATTTGCTGCGTGAAGTGACATATTTGTGTCCCATATTTCTCATTTTTGGCCTTCACAGCCAGAACTATGACACTCTTCAAGGGCTACGATAGTAGTACTCCTGATTTCACTCCCGATCATTTTTCCATGGCGACATGAGCCATGGGAACGTGGGCTGGCGTCATGTCCCTGTCTGCTGTCTACTTGCGTGCTCCCCGCCGCCGCCGTTCAGTGTCCACACCTCCTCGCCACCCATCCGCGTCCTCTGTCTGCTCTGCGATCTGCTAGGTCAACATCTGGTCCGCCTCGCCGACCTCTGTTCTGCAGTTCCTCGGCAATCATGTCGCTGCCGAGCAAATCACCATGCCTGTAACCAGCGTTCTCGGGCGTTTTTCAAGCATTCACACACGCACTTTTGTGCATACAGCGCGAATCTGTTCTTGGAATTCGATGCATTGTCGGATCCAGCCCGCCGGTGAAACGCGGATCCTTCCTTCTGCTCCGCCGCTGCGGACGACCTAGGCCGACGACCTGACCGCCTGAGTCAGACTGAGCTTTAGTAGAAAGGTTAAAGCTTTGACCATGGCCTCGCGGAAGCTTGGTAACCCCTCCTCGTCAGACCCAACCTCGGTCACTCCTCCAACCTCCACTGCCTCTGCCTCTTCTACATCATCTGCTCCCCTCGGCACATCCAGGTCAGGTCATCATGATGGCAGTCGATCGTCAGGCGCCGCAGCTTCCAAGAAGCCGCGGTCCAAGCTGGTGGTCAGCCGCTCGGGGACTCCCCTCGTGTGAGTGGCTGGCAAAAGTGATGCGCATCTGGTGAGGTGCTGTGAGTCGCACAGTCCTTGTTTTTGTTTGACTGTTGTGTGAGCGGGACGGGTGGGGCCCGAGGGGAATGAGGGAGACGAGTTAGAGAATGGGGAATAGAGGGATGACCTAAAGGAGGAAGATAAGGGAATAGTCTGTATGGTAAGTTAATTCCTCAGTCGACTGGTCCGATCATCTCCAGTCATCCACAGTAATGGTCCGGTCAAGTCCATGCCTTTCTAAAACGCTCCGTGCTCTAAAACATTTAGAAAGACATGATCGGGCACCTGGCACTTCTTGGTATGGGGTGCTATCCACTTGGTCAGACCAAAGCTGTGGTTGACAGGGTCAAGGATATCTTGCTGACTGCAGAAAAGACTGCTCAGTTGACCCCCGACAATAATGCACATCATGGCTGCCATGTGCAGAAAGCTGGATTGTGTATGCTCCGTTCAAGGCCGTTCTGAATTTGGGCAATGCAGTCCCCCGAATGGTTTGAGATGTGGGGGTCAGCGCTAGTCCTTGCCAAATGTTCCTTCTTTGCCCCTTCCTCATTGTCAGGCTGAAACCACACTCACTGTTCACTTTCCTTGCAAGGATTATGTTTTTCTAGAAATGTAATCCTCATTGTCAGGCTGAAAACACACCCACTGTTCACTTTCCTTGCAACCACACCCACTGTTCACTTTCCTTGCAACCACACCCACTGTTCACTTTCCTTGCAACCACACCCACTGTTCACTTTCCTTGCAACCACACCCACTGTTCACTTTCCTTGCAACCACACCCACTGTTCACTTTCCTTGCAACCACACCCACTGTTCACTTTCCTTGCAACCACACCCACTGTTCACTTTCCTTGCAAGGACAGCCGACATCGGCGAACCAAGCTCTTGGTGTTGTGCTGCTGTTCACTGCGGCACGGTCCTTGCCCAATAGCCGTGTTCGCCGTTCTCTATCGGCCGCAAGGCTATGCTTGCATTGATCCCCTTTCGGCCGCATGGCCGTGCTTGTGCTGATTCGCTTTCGGCTGCATGAAGCGTGGCTGACGGGATGGACGTTCGAGTGCTCCGGTTCACAGATTGACCACCTGTGGTCTGTGGCACTCTCGCAAGCTTTTGGAGTTCTTTTTTTGCAAGTTCAGAGGAAATGTAGAGAAAGAGCTGCACTCTCTCTCTCTCTCTCTCTCTCTCTCTCTCTCTCTCTCTCTCTCTCTCTCTCTCTCTCT
>SZWC01024539.1:11267-30678 GCA_023375785.1 Penium margaritaceum | reverse complement strand
CTTCCACACTGTCCACCGCCAACCCCCCCGTGCAACCAATCGCCAGCACTACCCGCACTACTGATACCCCCAAGGCTCTCCTATTTTACCAGACTGTGGTACCTCGCTCCCCTGGCCTACCCCCCTACCTTTCTCTTCCCATGCCCTCCTTCCACGCGCGTGCCCTCTGGCAGCTTCGTACATCCAGCCTCCCCTATGAGCTCTACCTCCCTCTAGCATCGCGCCGCTGCTCTGCTTGTCTGGCCACCCAGTTTCCTTATCCAGCGTTGCACTTTGTGCGGGACTGTCCAGTGTTTTATGAGGTGCGGGGTCGGTTTCCCTGTCTCTTTCCTACTGATCTGCGGTGCTTCTCGCTAAAGGACTTCCTCTCTTTCGAGGACCAGGCCTGCTTGGCGTCTTGTGTGGCAGGTATGCTCCAGGTCTACTACAGCTACCACAGCAGCCCCAACCTGCAGCAGACACTGGGCTACCCGCATCAACCCCGTGCTCCCCCTCCCCCGCGCCAACGCCACATCCTCAGCATCTGCAGCCCAGGATGACAGCCGCTAATCAATCAATATGGTGGATTCGTATGGAGCGAGCTCGCAGTATGTAGCAGCCTTCTGGCCGCCGCGCAGCTGAGCTCGGCATTTGTGATATGCCGTTACTAGGCCTCTTTGGCCACCATTGGCATGTCGCTCTTATTGCCCTTGTGTGCTCAGTCCCTCCCCCCCTCAGAATCTCGCTAGGACTTCATTTGCTTTGACCCCTGTGTGCTTCTTTACACTTGACAGTGGGCACATGCATGCCCCTCTCCATGTTTGTCGTGTGTGGATGTCCCTCCTGACTCTCACTGTCACATGTGGCTCTGTGCCACCGTCCATTCCCCGCGAAGGGGTAGCGACGATAAACATAATAATCTATCTATCTACGTTACAGCTGTCCACCACCCCCAACCCCATCGCTCAACCGAATCCATCGGAATGCAACTTTCCCCGATCATCGAGTTTGCTGGTGCTGGTGAATAATCCTCGTGAATGGTGCTCGTGAATGGTTGATTGCGAAACCTCGCGACTCGACTTGAGTGGCGGAGAGCATTCTCGCCACGTCGAAGCGATGAATTGTCTCCTCTCATTCCGATCGATGCAAACCCTTTCGTCAGAACTACAGTTTGTGCAAGGAGTTCCGTCAAGTTTTTGAAGAGAGTCATCAATTCATGACTTGTGTCCGGCTGACGCACATTGACAGTCGCGACTGCCTTGCAGCCAGCATTGCGGACAGAGACGGGCGAGGGCAATGATAGAGGGGGTAGGCGGGCCCCGTTTCACATTGTTTCTGCTCAAGATACATTCCGAGATCCTAAGAAGATGATGTCATCTAAGGAACTGGAGAAGATGGGTTGTGGGTTGAACTTCATATGATTCCCACTCCGACGCTGCCAGCCACGGCCAAAGTACCGAGAACCTCGCTGCTTCATTTATGACCAAGTGGGGCGGAAAACACCGCCTCGCGTTTGTCTGTGTGGAACGTCTGCAGTAAGGGGCAACCTATTCGGATTCGTCAATCGGAGAAATAACGCGCCACAATAACTGAACCGAACCGCCTAGTCAGCTCACAGGTACTGTTTTGCAATTCAAAAGTCGGGCGCTGAATCACAGTATTTTCTCCTCATACCTGAAAGGGTACATGTAGGGATTACCCACAAAACAAGATCGTGTTTTTGCCCTACCCAGCAGTCAGAAGAACAAGACCCTCTTCACCAGCATTTGGAGAAATAGTAATCCCATACCCACTAGCCTTAGAATATGAACGCTTTATCTGCGAACACAGTTATGCGGATGGGCATACACGAGTCCCAAAACCCACAGGTGACCTATTTTTTGCTTCGTCGCTCAAAGCCAACTTTGCAAATTAGTCGGGGCAAATTTTTCCGTGATCGTAGGGAATTCCTCAAAATACCCCGGAATCCTCGCGCATTAATGGCCATTTTTGATTCACTTCCAAAATTCGTCACAACCTACTCACGGCGATTCCCCGTGTTCCCAACTACAAACGACAATCTCTCCAGCGAGTTCAACAAACCTCGCGAACCTCAAATTCCATCTTGAAGCCCCCAATCGAACATACGAGGGACTTCTTGAGGCAGCAAATGAGAGCACGGCGTCACATCACACGAACCGCCGAATTACCAAACAACTAGGCTGAGCCTCATTCTCTCGCTCTCGTCATTTGTACATACACCGTCGGGTTTTGACACTTATAAAAAAAGAAAAAAACATTTTGGATTGATTTCCTTATACCCACCTTCTAAGCGTCAAAAATCCCAAATAACCACTTTGTACACAAAACGACCACATCACCCACGATTTTTAACTTGTGACCGCATTGTCCACAAAATGTGAATAGCAAGAAACCCTGACCAAAGTCTCCAATTCTGAAAAATCATGACTACAACACCAGTATTGTATGCATGTTCTAGGAGCAATGCGTAGTACAGAAATAATATTTTATGATTCTACAAATTCATCACACTTTTTTTTTGACATTTCACATGCGTTACGACGGTGAATACAACAGGACAAATGTAATGTTTCCATTTATTTCAAAGATATTAAACAACATGGTCGCCTTTCGCGACCAGTTTTGGCTGGGGTCCTTATTTCGAACCTTCCGCCCGATGTCATCTCCACAACCTGGCTATTCTACATCGTTTAGCTCGTTCTTGCATTCAGCGGGTAGAGTTTGCCTACCAACATGGGCAACCGTGCTTAAGTATGGTCGAGTGGTGGTCCACTCACTTCTTTGCACACTAAGTTACAAAAAACAAAAGTGCACGTTGCACGGAACATCGCACGCCGGAACGACTTAAGCGAGGCCAACAACGTTGGCCCTTTTCATCAACTAGCGTACAAAAAGGAACATTTTATAACATTGTAGCGACTTTGCTCAAAAGATACCATTCTTTGCTAGTATTCATGACATTAGACCATCCTATCCAACGGTTTTTTTTCAACATTAACATACGTTCATTAATTAAAAAAGATATCAAACATAATCAAATGTATTAGTTCTCCGTAGAAGTGATCACAACATGACTCATACATTAGTATTGCAGATATAAATGACACAAATGTCAATCTCTTTGTAAACTTGCTTCGTTGTGGTTCGTAGAATCATAACAGCTAACAGCTCGATGGTTTTCTTGACTGTTTGGTCGACTTAACTAGCTCAGTTTTGCTAAATACGATTGACCTCTTTTGAAAAAAAATACTCGGACGACCTCGTCGATCTGACTTCCTTTCTTCTGGCGTGCGATGTATAGTATGTTGGACGTTCATGAAATGGAGGTTTGTTTTACTTGCAGAGTCCTATCTCTCACACTTCCAAAGCAAGATTTTTCCTTTGTTCCTTGTCTAATACCGCACAAGATATGGAACAAAAGAAGCTAGGGCGACGAGATTGCATTCATCTTTATGTCTCGAGAGCTCTACAAGTATTCAGCAAAAAAATCCAATATCTCCATCAAGGGATGTGACAAATCCCAACCGTTCAATGTGTAATGGTAAATAAAGATCGTGTTATGAACATATTTCTCACATAGAATAGTTTTCGAATGATGACGACTATTATGCGCTGAATTGGTTGTCGTCAAACAGCAAATGCTGTTTTTTTTAGCATGTTGGAAGTAAAGGAAGGAACATCTCTACTATTCAAACATTAAGCATAGGTCCTCAAAATGCAATGTAACTTGTGATAGGGATGACATGTGCCCCGTTCTATAGGATTTGCAATGTTTAGGACCTTGAGCCTTGGACATCCGCTCGTCACGTTTAGTGAGAAGCAGATGTCTGAAGTTGGTATCGAAGATAGCCCGTAAGAATTCGGTAAAGTGTGCTGCATTTTTTAACTTTGGTAATTGTGCGCACCAGTTAAATAATGTGGGGAAAACGGAAGGGACCTGCCCAAAAGTGGGCATATGAGTCATCTTCTCCCACGACAAGACAAAACGTAAATGAAATTCACAACCGTGGGTAGCCTGCGCAGAACGTTTTCAAGGTGGGTGACAAGGAGTTACCCCAATACTTTTGTCTTCTCAAAAATACCCAACTGACCCCATTCATATGGGAAGGTACAAACACTGTTTCCAATTGTGAACCACTTGACTTCCGCCTGCATAACACTTGGTATTTGAGCACATCGGCTCGGGCGGAGCTTAGACGAATTTCTACATTAACTCCAGACTTGCATGTGCCCCCCAATGCATCAACACGAAAGAGAAAATTGAAGACATCGAGACAAAGTTGGTGCACCGAGTGAACGCACCTAGCTACAATAACCGGCGAAGACACCGGCAATATCAAAAGCTACCCCTAAAGAGAAAAGCGGATGACGGGTGGCATTTCAACTGAGGCCAAAAATCAAGAATCAGGCACGCCTCACATGCCAATCTTACTTGGACCACCAATGAAAACAACTCCATCAACAACACAAGACAAGATCACAGAGCTAACTAGCCATTTAGCGTAGATGGAAGCGCTTCAACAAACGCTTGTGGAGCGATTGCCACACTACGTTGCAAGAATTCGTGGCTGAAAAGGGCAATCAGTTGTACTCGTTGATCGAGTTCACATCGGCGGATCCTCCATTTGTCCGGTTCTTCTTGAGCTGTTCAATCCGGCAAATCAATAGGGACCAATGGTGAGGATCTTCATGAGAGGTTTGGAGGTTTACTTCACCGCTACTGGGGTTAACTCCGATGAACAGAAGATGAACCTTGTAGCCTTGCTTGTTCAGGCCAGGGCGTTAACTTGGTGGGCCGATCTCATGGCCATCCAACAGTAACAAGCAATCGTAAGCGCTGATCTCACGGCTACCACATCGTTGGCATACGACGTACTATCTCTTAAGCAGGTTCATGCGACCTAGAAATCATTGATTAAACACCCCCATCAGGCTGGTGTGAGTTCCTCAGACACTCATTGCCCTATTTGGCAAGCTGAACGAGGAAGCAAAGGTTCGCAACCGGCAGCAATGGCTGAAGGAGCTTTTTAATGTGGTATAATACACACGGCATTTTCGTGAGATCATCACTACCAGCAACCTTGCAGAGCATGAACCTTTTTTTTCACTACATTGAAAACCTCAAGCAAGATATTTGTAGAGCCCTTGCAATTTACAAAATAACCAATGATTTGCCACGTATCATCGCAACTGTTGAAGGCATTCACGTCGCCCATTTCAACTAAAAGTTAAACGAATCACACGCTTGGAGCACGAGGTATCAACCGCACTATTTGAAACACTCAACTCCAATGGAATTCGAGACCATTGAAAAAAATGCAATGAATGGATCTGTTCTAATTGTAGAAAGATTGAACACATTGTGAAGAACTACCCATAAGAAAATCAGCAAAAACGCCAACAAAAACCTCAACAAAAACCCTTACACAAGCCATAGCAGAATCTGATGAAGTGAAAGCAAACAAGAGGTGAGGATTTGAGAAATGGCATGGTGCACAAGTTTACAGCAAAACTCTTGCCCCCACCAGAAAACCTACACCGAAAGATTGTCCAACCAAACGGCTAGGATTGCCTCTTACGGGGGTTCCTAATATCCAGAAATTCAACGAGGGATACGAGGACGACCAACCTTCTATACTACAAAAAGTGCAACCGAGAGGATGCAAAAGTTGCAAAACATTGACGAAATAACTTCATGGTGGTGAATCTCATTGTGTTTTGTCTAATAAACTGGTAAAAAGCCTAGGTTTGAAGCACAAACCTGAATCTTTTGAAGGAAAACCATCGATAAAATGACTTCACATCCGCAGAATAAAACAGCCATTACGATTGTACATCTGGGATCAGATGGACATAAATGCCTTGAGATCCTATCCAATGAGCAACTGAAAATTTACTCATGGGCAAGATTTTCTATACTAACAAATCCACAAGTCCACTAAAGTAGCGGCATCGTTCACATTGAATGGGGCAGGCAACAGATCTTTCGAACAATTGTGTAACAACCAAAATCTAGTCAACATGCTACAAACAACAACAGGACAACCAAAAACGACAAGCGGTGAGCGCACACGAGCAACAACCATTTGCTACGCCGATCTCGCTTTATGCGGCAAAAGCATACTTTAAGAGAGGAGCCTAAGTATGGTTTGTCCACGTCCATTTGAGTAGCACAAGCAAAAAATCAATCTACTTAACACACGGATCAGCCTTATGAGCATCAAAGTTCACAAACATGCCAAAGTAATTTGCAGCGCATATGAAAACATTCGAAGGGAATTTTCCTGACATACTACCAAGGAAACTCCCCTGAATGCGACATCGACCATCGAATTAAGATCAAACTTGGCAGCAGACCAACTGTAAAGGGGACCTTTCCAATGACTGATCATGAACTCACGGAGCTCAAGCAACAATTGCATGACATGCTGAGTCAAGGTCATACTTGATCGTCCATCTCTCCATACGCCACACTCGTATCATCTTTGAAAAAGAAAACTAGCAAAATTTGGATGGGCATGGATTACCGGGTGTTGAATGCAATAACAATCAAGAACTGCTACCCTTTACCTCAAGTAGACAAACTTTTAACCAACATGGAGCAAAGGTTTTTAGCAAGATCAACCTACGGAGCGACTACCACCAAATTCGCATTGTCGATGAAGATGTTGTAAAAACTGCCTTTTGAATGCGATACATGCATTTTGAGTTCACAATTACACCGTTTGGACTCAGAGAGTCCCTTGCAATGTTTATTGCAGCAATGACTAAAGTTTTTGTGGTATACTTTGCCAACATCCTTGTATATAGCCAGACTCTAGAGGACCATCGAGGACATCTTTAGCAAGTGTTTGAGATCCTCCAACGGGAGAAGCTCTTTGTGAAGATCTGGAAATTTCAATTTGGTCAACAATAAATCAAGTTTCTCGCACACTTCACCAGCTGTGGACGGATATCCATAGATCCAAAAACGATGTTTGCGTTGTCGAATCGTTAACTACAACAAAAGAACGTGATTTATAAGTTTTTCTTGGTTTTGGTAGCTATTATCAGCAGTTTGTGAAGAATTATGCTTTTTTGTTGGTGCCTCTTTCCATCCTCACCCTAATACCTACGAGTACAATTGGGGAGACAGCAAACAAGAAGATTTTGTGTTTTTACGTAAAGCTTTGATCTCAACGCCAACCCTTTGATTGGCCGATCCAATGGTTGACAACATCATGGCCAGAGAAACCTCTAGTCAAGAAATTTGAGCCATCCTTCTACACGAGAACAGAGGGGGAGAAGATCCCATAACATACATGTTGCGGAAGCTTTAAGGAACAAAGCTCATATACGCCATCCAGAGAAGGAAATGCTTACAATTATTCATGCCCTCAAAGCCTGACAATGTTTTCTAGAGTGCCGCAAATGTGTGGTTGAGCAGATCACCACGCCCTCAAGTCCCTCAAAACACGACCGAACCTTAGCCAACGACAAACTCGATAGATGGACTTCCTCGAGCCTAAAATCAACTGCGAGATCCAGTGTTGGCCCCAAAAGACAAATTCAATGGATGTGCTGAGCCGCCAGCTTTATCTCATGGAGGTCAACGCACTACAGATTCAAGCACACCCGTACATGTCAAAGCTATTCAAGTGTGGCTATCAAGACCACAGAGCTTAATACACGATAGAGTTCAAGTTTATAGGCTCCTGTTGGTGCTCAAAGCAGAAAATTCAAGTCGTCCTCCCAAAGTCAACAAGCTACGCCGTATGCACCTCAAAGAAATCCACGACACTGGACGAGGAGGTTGCTTTGGAGGTGACAAGACTTTGAAGAAACTTGCCGAGTAATATTGGTGGAACAAGATGGTGGTTGACATCGTAAACGTTTGCAAACGTTGCGACTAATGTCAAAGACACAGAAATTGGCGCACCAAATCCCTTGGTTTGCTACAACCACAACCGATTCTTGGAAATACCTTGGACCAACATCTCCATAGATTTTGTGACTGGTCTACTTGTCACACCAAAGGGGTTCAATGCCATATTTGTCGTTTTTAATAGGTTCTCGAAGATGGCGCACTTCATCTCGACCAGTGCATATGTAACCATTGAAGGGATAGCATGAATTTTCCTTCACCAACTCCTTTGACTGCATGGGGTCCCGTGGTCAATCACGAGTGATCGAGATGCGTGGTTCAACAGCTAGTTCTTGTGCGATTTGATGTAACGGTATAAGAGTCAACTTCCACTTTCAATGCCATTCCATCAGCAAACTGATAGACAAACCAAGCAAGCCAACCAAACAGTCAAACATCTCCTCTGAACCTTGTGCGAACCTCACGGCACTGAGTGGGCGGTCAAGCTAGCAGTTGCCAAGTTTGCATAATATTTTGCAACATCTATTGCAAAGGGGGAAACACCGTTTGAGTTGGTTAACGGAGCAGAACCAACCACTCCAACTTATCTACAGATAGAGAGCATCATCGTCGACACTCATCAGAAAGAGTTATCCTCAATGTGGGAAGAATATGCTAAACCCTCGCAAAATGGGAAGTAGCTATGAACAAGTGACAAAGTCATGCTCAACTCTGCAATGATCAAAGTGCGCTAATCAAGCAGCACGAAACTCAAATCCGTATTGTCGGGATCTTTCATCATTTTGGAGATGCGCACTCCAGTCATCGCAAAACTCCAACTAGCCGACAACATGTTGATTCACTCGATCTTGCACATGAGCAAACCTTGACTTCACATCAATCCGGCTAAAGATTTTCTTGGACGCGTGGCACTTGCGTAGCCGCCCATGATAGCTAATGGAAATCATGAGTACGAGGTTGAGGAAATCATCGATCATCCTCAACGAGGAAGCAAAGATCAATGGTTGATTATTTTGATGAACTATGACATAACACACAATAGTTGGACACTGTACAGTCAACTCTCAGACGACGATCCTCTTATCGATGGCTACCGTGCCCAACTCCGGCCACGTGATGGTAACACGAAGAGACTTTGCGGATAGAGAAGGGGGAAGTGTTGTGCTGATGGGCATACACGAATCCCAAAACCAACGAACACCCTATTTTTTGCTAAGTCATTCCTAATCTTTTTCGTAACTTAGTTGTACCTACTTTTTCCGTGCTCATAGGTAATTCTTCATTATACCCCAAAATCATCACGCTCTGACGATCATTTTTTGTGCACTTCCGTACTCGCCAAAACCTTCTCACAGGGAATCCTAAAGTTTCAAGACTACAAACAGTGACCTCTCAAGCGTCTTTGACAAACCTTGCAAACCTCAAATATGTTCTCAAAGTCCTATGTCAAACCAACGAGGGACTTCTCGAGGCAGCGAATCACTGTTTGACGTCATGTCACGTGAACTAACAAACTACCAAACGGCTCAAATGAACCTCATTCTCTTGCTCTCTCCTTTTTTACTTACACTGTCAAGTTTCATCACTATCAACAATGATGCATACTTTTTGCTTCTGAAAAATACCTTGTAGACCCCAATCTTATGAAAAGTGACAAACTCTTTCCAACTGTGAACCACTTCACTTCCGTCAGCGTATCAATATGACCTAGATGGCAATACGAAGAATATCAAAATCTTCTCTGACATTTGGATGAATACCAATCCCTTTATCTACGAACAACGTGAAATCGCTTCATGTAGACGCTACATGCAATGCAACATCGACATACTGACATCATCATTTTTGTTGAACATTCACAAACCTCTCTTGCAAGGACTTTGTGAATGTTCATTTGGGGGAGTCTGCGTATGGTTTGCATGGGGGTCCAAGACTCCCCATGTGGTTAAATGGGACTTGCTAGGCATTGCAAAAGCAGGGCAAAGTAAAAGCCTATGCAAAACGGAAACCCTAAAACCCCCTATTCAATTTAGGAAAGGGTACGAATTCGGTTTACATGTGAAATATTTGGAGTTTGTGATGTAAAAAATAAACAAAATGAGTGTTTTCGCTCAATCTAGGAAATGGGTGTTGTCACTTAATCGTGATCGAATGATAAGCTCTTTTTTTCTCCAACATACAAACCCCCTTGTTTGATGTAGGGTTTTATATTCTAGTAGTCTTTGCTTGTGGCAACCATATAAGACCTTAAAGAAAATAAGGGGATTTGCGTGTAGAAGAAAAACGAAGAGCTTATCGCTTGATCGCAATTCTCCTATGGGAGCAAAAGTTGCCAGGGGGGCCGACATGCAACACCTCGCTTTGCTTGATCAACCGTGTATGCCGCTTATCTAGCATGCTTCAACATGTGGGCAAGGCAGTATTATCTTTGAGTCAATGGGCAAGGCATGAATAAAATTAAGTCATTGCATAGGGCAAATTGGGTAGAATGTTCATTTAGTCCTACATGAAACATGCCTAAGAAACGACCAAGGAAATAGTTTTAAACACATCCAACTGCAAATGACTGGGTTTTATAAAAGTGCGGGAACCTCCCAAGCTCCGCGGTAACGGGGCCTGGGAGGTTCATTTTCAACAAAGGGAAAGATTAGTCTCCCAACCTTCTTTGCAAGTGAAATGGTTTCTTTGTGTGAAGTGGAAGCTAACCGGATATCCAACAAAAACATCACGAGTGAATCGTAAGTTGGTCATTCGTCCAAGGCAGCTATGGCGTCCACAAAACTGGTCTTCGTCAATTTAGTGGTTGTCTTGTCAAATATCACACAAACTCACGGAAGCGTTCCACACCATGTTGCGTCTCAGATGTAACTTATCCAACTGTTCCTCTTTCGCATTGTTACACAACGCAGCCTCCTCCAATCCATTTCGAACGCTTGGTTTTTGGATTGCACCTCCCCATCAAACTTCTTGTGAAGGTTATTGCCAAAAATATCAAAGAGATTCCATGTATCAATGTGCGAATGAGCACATGAGGAAGTTTCTTGCACCAAGCTGTATTTCTTTTTCATGACCGACCTCCAACATGGTAGGCACATCAATAAACACAAAACAATTTTGTGCATGAGAAAAGCGACATATCTTGGGTTTTGAGATGAACATCACAAAACTCCATTTCAATGTATCAATAATCGGTGGTCACACTTCTTTCGTTTCAAGGTCCTTAAAAGCCTCAAATTCCCTTTCTAGAACAAAAGAACCCTTATTTCACGTTATTAGGTAAACGTTTTCAGTACAAAACACCCTGGCATGAAGCGGCTTTCTGGACGTGACACAATGTATCCCATATCAAGAATTTACTATTAAAGGTTTTTTGAATTTTTTGTTTCACTTCAAAACTGTTGTATAATTTCTCCTCAAGGACAATATCTAGTTTTTCAGGGAGGGAATCCACTAAAGTTGTCTAAAAAAACAAATGGGAAGATGACCACATGTATGGCAAGGTGCTACTATCGGGCTTCTTGAGCTCTACTTTTCTTATTCACAGCTCATTGAATGAAAAGTCCAAGATTTGAGACGAATGGAAATCATGGTCTGCCACATTATGGAGAAAACACATTTCAACATCTCAAACAAGGTACCTCGTATCTTTACTCCTATTTTTTCAGCAAATACATTCTTGCAAAGCCCTTCCAAGTTGATTTCTTTGACCTTCAATAAAAATCATCCACCGCAAATCCATCGTCTACAAAAGCAATCTTCAACATCTCTCTCATAATTTTAACAATTTGTTTCCCCTTTTTAGGATGAAAAATTTGTTGTACATAATGTTTTCCCTCACAAGAAGATAAAAAACTTCTAAAATGTTGTATTGAAGCATTAAAAATAAATCTTCCTTATCAAAACAAGAAGTTTGATTTATGCAATCCTATTTAAAGCAATCTGATATGGATGTGAAGATGTTGACCAAGGGGAGTGCGTAACATCTTATCAGCTTGTTTAATAAGGTCTAAACAGTCCGTGGTGAATCGGAGGAATGCCAAAAATGAAACCCATCTTTGTAGAAACTATGACATTCTACACAAAAGTGTTTTCTACAAAATTGAACAAGAACTTTATAATTCTACCATAAAACTAAAGGCCATCGACTCCTCACCTCCTTGCCATTTTTATGATAATGAGCCCTACTTAAAACAACTACATGGTGATTCTCATAGGCCGCAACTTGACGTAACGTTTTAATAGATCTAAATATTGTCCGTGTGGTGTTTTGAGATACATTCTTTAAGATGGCAGCATGCAGTCATATACTCAGGGACTACCCATGGACCTAATCTTTTATTCATTGTCATTCAACAATTATTGATGATATTGAATCGTGTACAACATGACTACCAAAATAATGCAGAACACGCGTATGATAAGATGTAGGAAAGAAAAGAGGTAAAGAATGGGTTTGGAAGGGAAACTTAACACAAAACACATGATTATTCTTGCATGAAAAAATTCAAAAGGGGTTTTTTCTCCAGTATGATTTCAATAAAATGTGATTTGTTCAACGTTGACCTTCAAAATGACATAAAAATGGCAAGGCTAAAGAACACTCAAACTTTACAATTGCACTAGGATTAGGAATCAAAATTGTGCATAGGGCCTATTAGACATACTAAAATGCAAATACTTGCATCAAAATTAGTTGACAGCATCTAACATGCTTATGCAAGATATAGAGCCCCTCATAATATTCCAAGGTACTCATCCATCTATTATCAAATTCTTTGTACGTATCCAATATTTGCTCTAGAAGTCACCTCAAAAAACATCATGGAACTATGAATTCCATAAAATACTTTTTTATTCCCCATGAGCGAGATGTGGGAGCTTCAATTGTAACAATCACAAATTACAATATCAATAAACATTTATCTAAACCACTGAACCATGTTACAAGTAGAAAAACAGACCCACGCCCTCAAAATATTTGTCTTACAAGACCGCTTTGATGGTCATGTTGCTCATTTCTATAGAAATCAATCATGCAAAGAATAGATGATGTTGTTAAAAAGAATATTTTTGAACATGCATCAGTACGTTATTAAGGTCAAATTTCCACGTGGAATTTCCATATGGGCGGAGAACCCTAACGCTTTGTAAATGTGGATGAAGAGGAATGATATGGATCTTCCATGGTGACACTCCTATTTGCCTTACATACAGCCATAATACAAGATTGCATGTATGTTTGAACAAGGCTTTAAACGGATGATTGTTTCAAAAACTTCAATTCTTAAGAGTCTTGAGCCCCCAAATTTTGGAAAGTTCAATTGAACACCATCTTCAATCCAAGAAACATTTCATACTCGACCTATACTCTCTTCTTCGCAAAAAAATTCACTTCTTGTTTTTCATTGGAGATTCAATCAGTGCATACCTTGTAATTGAAATTATGTAACAATACATCAATGGGATGAAAGTTTTAGACTCTTTTAATTGACAACACGGTTCAGTCAGGCTCACATGCAATCAACAACATGCATGTGTGTTTTTTTTTTATTCTTCTACACACTATATCTTTTGTTGATGGCATGATCCCTCTGCTCTTGCGTAGATGAGAAACGTAAAGTGTTTGTAACCTTCTTCATGAATGATGGTGCATCATTGTTTTGGAATACCCAGATGTGTGTGTGACCGATATGCTTAATGAATCGTTTATGTATATTTTTCACAATGTTTGTAGAGTCTAGAAGAGGATCTATTAGTAAAAGTTTCAAAAATGTGGTGTAAACCGTTTTTTTGTTAAACATCTAATGGTGATTCCTACTCTGTCTTTCTAAGAATAAACCCTATGAATAATGTCTTATGTGTCTTGTAAAAGTCATCCAAGTCAATACAACACTTTCCATATGATATAGAAATGTGGTATCCTACAACAACAATTTCATTACATGCAAACTTGATTCCAGGAATAGGTGCTCTTTGTTTCAAACTAGTTGGACAAGACCACGTGTAGGTTTACGGAACCTCTTTCACCACTAGCAAGTTTGTTGGTTGAACTCAAGAGAATTTTTTAGAGCCAATGCATCTTTCATACCAGCTTGATATTCAGTTTGCAAACCAATTAGCCACTGTAACATCATTGTTGAGCATAAATATTTTTTTACATGTTCCGCTCATATAGAGAAGAGTCACCATTGGTCATCTGGCCGATGAATTTGCTCTAAAAGCCTTTCACATAGCATGGAAATGTGCTCGCCTAAGTTACCTTGGTGTCAGCCATAATCTCTTAACTTATGTTAGCAATGGATATCATAAGCTTCCACTTACATCCTTGTAAAACATTTGCTGCCTTTTACCCAAACTACTTCACTGAATTGGGAAAAATCATTCAGTTTTATGAAGGTTAAATTAGTGAAAACATACTTAAAAATCTATCCAATATAGATGATATGTATGTATATGATAATCGAATGTGTTGGTATGACAAAGGAATAAATATCTACATTCTCATTTTATTCGATGAGTGGGGCCCTGCTACAACAGGGCCCCACTCATCCATTTACTCATAAGCACACTCATATCTGATGAGATATGAGTTGCAGGTTAAATGCAATGTTTTCTGTATCTTTTGGGGTACACCCGGTTAATGAATTTCTTTTACATTTATATTTGAAACTTTTTTCGATAGGTTAGGACCATTGAATATCAACCCTTTACATCTCTTTCAGGTTAAGTTTTTCAAAAACCTTTCACCTTCAAGAGCATGTGAAATTCTTCAAAACTAGAATCTTAACTCTTACTCACATAACAAATGTAGTCTCTTGAAAATGGGCCCATGCCTTTTCATCCCTTCAATTCATCAACACAAAAAAATGATTCAATGAGGCAGAATTATTGCTAAAAAGACATGAGAGACTAACAACAAATTTCTTTATCAATCCAGGTCAAGCGTACATTAAAAACATCAAAAACTTGTTTTTGTGGGATTTTTTCTCTTATGACATGTGAACTTTCTCCTTTGTCTCACTACATGTTTTATTGTGGATATCACCTTCATTTTGTTCTAGTAGTCTCAAATTTCATATCTTTCCTCCCATTTAATTTCAATATTATTTTCTAGAGGTATGTATGACATTGGTACAGGATGTAAAAAAAATCATGTGTAGATGACTACGTTTTTATTGAGCTTGTTATACTTGGAGTGTGCTAATGAGTAAATGGATGTTCTATTTGGATTAAAAAATTATAAATTTGTTTATCATTCGTTGCTTCTACCATATGCACCCATCAAAACATATTCATGTCATAATATCTCACTTTCTTTGGGAACACATTGAGGCCTCTACCCTGAGGTACCGTTCCAATGCTATTGCGGAAGTGTATCTGACACATAATGTGAAGGAAATTCAAATGCAATCAAAAGTGTAGTGATACAGCTCATAACTTGATTTGGAGTACGTGTGATGCACTCATTGCTTCACTTCTTACAAACACTCAATGTATGTCGAGGTTGACTATAGACAAAAGATCTTTAGCGTTAGGTAGTGTTTTCAAGAGGAGGAAAATGTTTCACCTAACATTTCTCCCCGCAACTTTAAGTCTTTTTAAGAGGATTGTATGATGTTATCCTTTGAGATACGGCTTATGATATACACAAATCTATTAAAGTACTCCTTGTTGCTCTATTTTGTAAGTATTATAGACTCCTTGCTTCATACTCTTGATACACACCATCTGTTTTAGGGGGGGCAACAGATCTAGAAGCCTTTAAGATAAAGATGGAAATGGAATGAAACCTCACATTTCTGTAATGACTAATGATTGATCACAATGTGTGAATACAAAGAATGTAGATGAACGTATAGATTATACACTTGTGTATGTGTAAGATTTGTAACAGTTGAACCTAGTGACACTTCCATTGTACAATTTGAAATAGTTAATTTGCGGATTGATGCACGATACTCCTACCAATTTCTTTGATTGTACTGGAAAGTTGATTTGGAAGAGGGAAGTGAATGAATACATTCAGTAAAATTGTTTCATATTCATGCAAAGCAATCCTGGCATAACGTCTTATGTACACATGATATGCTTTGAATAGTGGGGGTTAACCACAAACCAAAAGTCCTTTTGTTGTGTGAATGAAGTGTAAGCATAAAACATCACGTTATGTCAAAACATATTGGTGTGTGTTACTTGGATTCTCTTCCGCCAAACAACATCAATCTATGCAAGGTTGGTTACTTTGGGGTGTAATTAGCATTAGAGGGTAAACTTCTATACTTCTACTCAAATTTGCATGACGTACTCTTTTAAAGTTAAAGCTTAGAGGAAGGTGGGAAGGTTTTTCAACATCACATTTAGGAAACCCCTATGAATTCGATCTTTGTCATTTTTGAACAGTAAGAAACATCCTTTCATGTTTGTGTTCTATACAACAGTTTTTCTTTCACCTGTTGAGATTATTTAGCCAAAGGAAATGAAATTAAAATATTTACTAAATTACGAAATAAATTGAACTTACAAGTGATGCATTTACTTGCACATTAAAAAAATCAACAATTGACACCAATTTCATTTTGTTTAAGGTTATCTTTCCAAAAAGGGCAAATCAACTAAGTATTCCTTATTCTGACTACTCCTTATGAGAAGTGATGGTTTTTCCTCTTATTACGTGCCTTCCATGGATCTAAAATCTTGCAAAAGCGAAAGCTCCTTTCTGACTTACGTTCCTTACAAAGTACTCTTATCTGACGGGATTTACCAGTAGAATTGACGCCACATTACGTCTGCTCATCGACGTTCCCACTCATCGCAAAAACGTTTTCAGATTGCTGATGATGTTTAGAAATGTAATATATGTAGAAAACGCATTCAGGTGATTTTGAATAGCTGAAATCAATGTATGTTCTTGTTGATTGATGGGTACATGATGGAGCAAGTGCCTTCGAGTTCAATCACAATGCAATGTCCTTGCTTCTTTAGACTCATACTTGTCTTGTTTAGTGAAGGTGTTGTTTAGAACAATATTGTTTACATTGTTGGACTCCTTGAAGGTGGTTTTTGCAAGGCTGGTTATTCGAGTGTTTCATGCCCGTGGACTTTGTAGTCAACTACGGTGTGAATGCTCCAACATAACTCTTACTTGGGAGTAGGATATGTACCAAAGTTTTTCGTGGTTCAAAATATGTATCATCCCTGACGGTCACATAAAAAAACAAATATTTTCTCGGCAACGCTTCCTACGGTTGCGCATTTCATTTGTCGCCTCGTATTGTAGCAAGACATCAATTCCTTGAAAAAAATTACATAGGCATTGATGAATCAAAAACTGTACATACAACCAAACTGCGTACAAGAAAATATGTTACATGACCAGCAAACAAAGATGATACAGTTAATGTTGAAAGGTGTAAATGGAGAGATAAAGAATTAGTTGAAAGTTAGATCAAGAATTAAGGTGAAACAAGGTGCACATCGTACAATTGTTGAATGTTCATGAGCGCGCATAAGCAGCACATGCCGTTGGGCTGGTGCTCGCGCAGCCCAACCACAATCAAATAGCTTACAAAACCGTTGAGGAGCCAACGCTCCTACTTTGGGGAGATTCCTAAGGAGAGCGTATCAAACCTTATAACTACAAAATAGCCCATGTCACAGCCTTGGGCATCACTAATTGCTTTATCACCATTACAGATGTGTAGCATCACGGGTAAGATCACTCAAAAGTTACTACTTCAACACGACACCAAAAGTAGGCAAGGTTAATCACGAGATTCAATGCCCTAGCCCAAGGGGAGGATGGTTCACAAAGCTGATGGTAGCACCATTCGACCGTGGCTAATATCATCTGCATTGGTATGCACGAGAAGGAGCCAATGTGAGCCCCCCCATGGGAAGGAGGAATATGTTTGCGTGGTGCGGTGCACAAGGCGAGGTAGATGGGGCGAGGATCTGCGGCTAGCCAATGCCTGTTTATAGTCAGTGCAGGCATGGTGATGAAACCACGGGTGTGGTGCGGGTAGGAGTACCGATGGCACAAGGCGAGCAAGGTGACGTAGTCCACACAATGTGTAGCAAAGCGGGAGTTGTATCTCCAATAGGTTTGTTAAGCCCTGCATGAAAGTGAGGGAAGCAGACAAGGAGAGAGGTAATCCATGCCATGTGCCATGTGCGTGGGCACATGGCACATGGCAAAGACGACACAGCAAGGACCAGAATGGGAGGGAAAAGAGGAGGAAAAGGAGGAAAAAGAGGAGGAGGAAGAGGAGGATGAGGAGGAGGAGGAGGAGTAGGAGGAGGAGGAGGAGGAGTCAGAGTAGTAGGAGGAGGACGCGGAGGAGGAGGAGGAGGAGGAGTATGAAAGGGAGGAGGAAGAGGCACATGGCAAAGACGAGATTGCAAGGACCGGAAAGGGAAGTAGAAGAGGACGAGAAGGAGGAAAAAGAGGAGGAAGAGGAGGATGAGGAGGAAGAGGAGGAGGAGGAGTGGGAGGAGGAGGAGGAGTGGGAGGAGGAGGAGGAGGAGGAGGAGAAGCAGGAGTTCTAGTAGAGGGAGGAGGGCAAGGAGAAGGAGGAGGAGGAGGAGGAAGAGGAGGAGGAGGAGGAGGAGGAGGAGGAGGAGAAGCAGGAG
Source organism: Penium margaritaceum (assembly GCA_023375785.1). Taxonomy (NCBI): domain Eukaryota; kingdom Viridiplantae; phylum Streptophyta; class Zygnematophyceae; order Desmidiales; family Peniaceae; genus Penium; species Penium margaritaceum. The sequence continues at coordinate 12,185 of SZWC01024539.1, read as the reverse complement.
TTCTAGTAGAGGGAGGAGGGCAAGGAGAAGGAGGAGGAGGAGGAGGAAGAGGAGGAGGAGGAGGAGGAGGAGGAGGAGGAGAAGCAGGAGTTCTAGTAGAGGGAGGAGGGCAAGGAGAAGGAGGAGGAGGAGGAGGAAGAGGAGGAGGAGGAGGAGGAGGAGGAGGAGGAGGTGGTGGAGGAGGAGGTGGTGGAGGAGGAGGAGGTGAAGAAGGAGGAGTTGGTATAGGAGGAAGAGGAGGAGGAAGAGGAGGAGGAGGAGGAAAAGGAGGTGGAGGAGGAGGAAAAGGAGGACAAGGAGGAAGAGGAGGTAGAGGGGAAGGAGGAGGAGGAGGAGGAATATGGGAAGGAGGAAGGAGAGGAGGAGGAGAACAAGCAAAAGGAGAAGTACGAGAAGGGCTACCATGGGGAGGAGGAAATGCAAGGGAAGATGCAAGGCTTAGGGAGAGAGCGTGAGCAAGGTATGGATAAAGAGCACAGAGGATGGTGAGGGATTTGGAGACTACGACGAGGACAGGAGGAGGCAAAGGGACGCAAAGCGTGGAATGGTCATCCGGGACTCTTTCACATAAATGGTAAATAAAGCTAACATAAGTGTTCGGGATAGAGTACAAGTTTAATGGAGGACGTGGGGGAGGGGATGTGGAAATGTTGGAAGGACAGGGAGCCATCGGGATAGAGGGCAAGAATCTGAGGAAACAGCGGACGAGAGAGAGAAAGAGAGAGAGAGAGAGAGAGAGAGAGAGAGAGACAAAGAGAGAGAGAGACAGAGAGGGAGAGAGAGAGTGTGTGTTTGAGAGGGAGCGGGGACAAGGTGAGGGGCGGATGGGATGAAGGAGAGGGAGGGGAGTGGTCAGGTGTGGGAAAGAGAAGAAGGGAGGGACCGATTGGGGGAAGGGAGCTAGAGAGAGAGGGAGGG